>CACRXK020001215.1:25362-57686 GCA_902702795.2 Paramuricea clavata | reverse complement strand
TCTTATGTAGAATGTGTAAGTGTATGCACACAAACAGACTGTGTTCTGGTCCAGGAAAGTCCCACAGTGCTCCCTCATGATGAAGACAATGGGAACAAGTTGCACCAGAAGAAATCCTCAAATAAATCAAGCTCTGAAGGTATACTGAAAAACATTGTGGTATATATCATGTTATTAGCAGGGATCAATATAACACGAAATATATTTTACGAAAGAAATTTCACCACCATAATTGGAATGTTATTGTTTTGTTTTCCTGTAGAGTGCAATTAATGATTTATTGCACTCCTCTTAGCGAATCAGATCGCATTAATTTTGCCATGTATAGAATAACTTATAAGTATCCCATACTCAGTCTTTGATTTATTTTTATAGAAGACAAGAAAAAAGACACCCAGACCCCAATTACAATGCCGCCAAGAATGTTGAAGAGAGGGCGGCCTAAAGGTGCTGGTTTGACTGTCATTGGTCTTCCCAAAAAGAGAAAGGTTACAGGTGCAATACCATTCATTAAAAAGTCACCTACCGAAAAAGAAAGAGGTAAATTGAAGGTTTTAATGTATAATTATACTATAATCTTAATGCTTAAGCTTAAAGAAGTGGTCCAGTCTATTTGTTCGCGAAAGCTTTGTTTACATTTTTTCTATCAAAATAATGGACTTTATTAAACCTATATGGAAAATCTATAGCCAAATACAGCCAACCAGATGACCACTTGTCAATGCAATTCTCATACATTTCAAGATGCTAATTATAGTTCTTATCAATCTTTTAGTGTTGTTGAACTGCTTTCTTGAAAGGAAAGAAGTAGAATCTGCTCTCCGTGGAGCATTAGCAGAAGAAGAGATGGTTGAAGTTCGCCCAGTATTGGATTTGTCGAACCTGCCATTCGGAGAACACTGGACATAATAACAGTTGAACATTTGACAGAGTAAAAATAACAATTAAAGTAAGGTACTTAAGGGAAAACAAATTTTCATCTCTGTGATATTTCAAACAGTCTTTGTTTACCACAATCCAGTGTTGTAACAAGTCAAGTCATTGACTCGGGACTCGACCTGTTACAACACTGCCACAATCGCATACAAATATTATAAAAATTTTCATTTATGATGGAGCACTCCTTTGGAATTCTATTCCAAAACAAGTTAGGCTGTTAGGGAGAGCAAATCCCTTTCTGACATTGATTGATATTCGAAGTACCTGTAAGGCCAAGTAAAAAATAGTAGCTTCTCGTCCTCGCAGGCATAATTTTTTGTTGCCACATCAATATTTCTTTTAATTGTTATTTTATTATTCTGCCCTTTCGGAAGCTGAATATAGATTTCTGTATAATAGTTAATATCTTTAATCTTATTTAATGCAATATATCTTATGTAATTTTGTAAATATTATCTGTAAATTCTTGCAACACACCAGGGTCTTAGCTAGGATTTTAGATCTTGGGCGTGTTTCTAAATTACCAGGGTGTGCCCATGTCAATTACCTTGAATGGCCAAATTCACGGTATTAGTTATGCTCGCCAACAACAGACAATGCATGTGGTTGTTGTATGCTTTGCAACCAAATACAAGGCGAGCATACGCTCACATCGCATACTGACATGGAAATAGTAAGTTATTTTAGCAACCCTTGGGGGTATTTAAAGCCATTTTAACACCATATGGTTCCCATTATCCATCAAAACATTAAAACATCACGGATCACTTTTGCCAATTTCAAAAATTACAATAGATTTTACAAACTTTCTTACGACGTAAACAGAAAGAAATTCTGTCTGTTGTAAGTAGCAACACCTTATTTTATGAACCTACACAGCCTTATAAAAATAATGAAGCCGCGTTCATTTTATCTAGCCGTGTTTTCCCATTTTTGCCCGCGATAACACGGCCAACACGGCCCTCTAGCTAAGACCCTGCAACACACCCTCCATGGAAATCAGCTTTAGCTGATGGGGTTAGCATATTTAAATAAAGTATCAATCTTATTATTATTATCTATCTTATAATGTGTATTATTTAATGGGTGAAAACATATAGTATATAAATTTCTATAAAGGGCCCTACAGTCATGTTTGTTTTTCTTTGTCATTGTTAGACAGTATCTACATACGTAAAAATTGATCAGGTTGATGCAACATTTTTCACTGTAGGGCCCCTTTAAAAGACTGTAAAATTGACAATGGGCAAGGACTACGAGAATCCTGCCCTGTCTAGCAGGGCCTGATTAAGTGTTTAACCCATTGAGTCGCATTGCGCCCTAATGCGCCCTACTTTATTATTTTACTCTGTCTAACGCCAGATATTTTAATCATCAAGGGGAGAGAGCTGGTGCTTTATGGGTTAAGACTGTAATTGCATATTAGTTGGAGAAATGTCTCAAGAGATGCTGTACAGTCCGATCTGTGCATGTATACAAAGGAGCTCCCTTTTATTATACAAACAATTTATTTAGGTTTTTATTTCATTTTACGTTCTTGCAAAGCTTGATTGTTGTGTCTTGATAATTTATTATACCGGTACTCTAGAATCATAAAAATATAAATAGTTGTCGGATAAAATTCAATATTTTGGATACCGAAATATAAACAAAGCCTTTGTTTACATACGGACTGTACCGCATCTTTAAATTTGGAGTACCATTCAAATAGTTTTATTGTAAATAAGTCAGACAATTTTAACCACAGACCCCTTCAAAGTACATGGCCAGCCCTCTGGCAGTATGGCATAATGGCAGCCCTCTGGCAGTATATTTAGATACCCATGGAAATTCAGGAGAATACCTTGGTATACAATCACTGCTATCTTCTACTAAGCTGTAAAGTATACAGGAAAGTGAATACATCTATACACAGACACATTCACACAGTAGGGCAAATATTTGAACCGGTATTTGAACCATGTATTTCAGTTCGCATTGAGTCTACATAAATTAAAATATTAACTTGATGATAGTATAGTGTTTATTTCAAACGCACCTTGAAATGTAGTGAAGAATTTAAACCTAGAATACGATGATTTTCTTCCAGGAATTGAAACCAAAAATTGAAAATGTCTATATTTAAAAACTACACTATATTAATTGTAGTATTTGTACGGCATTTCCCGCGATTAGATTTAAAAACGTGCGAGATGTCGTGCGTGGGGAGACTAAGAACGAGAGTGCCGTAAATATAGCCTGGCGAAGTCTGTTTACGGGCCCGTAGATATAGCCACTTCGTAATAAATAAATAGTCCACTTCAACGTGCAGAGTGTTGAATGATAAAAAAATAAATGTAGGAGTACACTCGAACAGAAAAGGACAGTGCAACACAAACCAGAATCACTGGTTTGTTGGAGCAATATAAAGCTTTAAAACTCTATTACCTCAGCTTTGATCATCCTTCACATAGCCCTTTGCTTTTAAACTTGATAATATTAAAGTATTGCTTTACTAAGTTTAGCACAAAATATAATAATCTATTAGAACGTAAAGAAACGAGAAAATTAAAGAATTTTGTATAGTTCAGTCAAAGAATCAATTTATGGAGAGTCACCCTTTGGTTCATTTTCTTGCATAATACTACGTTTTGGACATGCCGCGGTGTTGGGGTACTTTGTTTTCTACTCTCTAGTCTCCCTCACGCGCCTCCACAGTCCACCCCTAGAGTGTAGACCTCCCTGGGGTTTAGTGACGCTTTGTCGTGCCTCACCTGCTCACCCCCTAAAGTTTCTAGCACCACTCCAGTAAAAAATATGAAAATCTGTCTATGAGATATAGCTCCGATATTTCATTTTATCTTTATCGAAACCTTTGAAAAATCTTGCTTAAGTAATTGACCATTGAGAGAAACTTTCATTTGATAATTAACTTTCTTTTTAACTTGGTGAAATATAGTGTAATTGGACTTCTCTATATTGAGTGATGACTCGTTTGCACATAACCATTGGTGAACATATGAAATTTGTTTGTTAACAATGGTTTCCAGTGTCAATAAACTCTTATTAGCGTAAAACAAATATGAATCATCAGCAAATAGGTGAATATCAAGAATACTAGTGGAATTTTGGATGTCATTAATATATTGCAAAAATAGAAGAGGCCCAAGTTCTGAACATTGAGGTACACCACAACAAATATTTAATCGCCCAGATGAAATACGTCCTACTGAAACAAATTATTTCCTCTAATTATGACTTTAGCCAATTGTGAACTACTCCCCTAATTCCATAATGTTCATGTTTCTGTAAAAGAATGTTGAAAACACATAACTTTTGGCAGAGCATTGACTGACTCGATCTTTTCGCATGAGTCCATAGCGAGAATCGAACCCACAATCTCAGAGGTAAAAGACGCTTGCTCTGATGACTGCGCCACTGAAGTCTCCTTTCACCAAGGTCCTGTCATGCCCCCTTTCACCAAGGTCCTGTCATGCCACCTTTCACCAAGGTCCTGTCATGCCCCCTTTCACCAAGGTCCTGTCATGATTGTACCATGATCTTGTTCCATCCCTAAGCCTATTCAAACAACTTAACATCATTCCCATAGATGATACCATCCGCCAACACATCCTTTTACAAACCCTTCAACAGCTTACACGAATCAGTCCAACTTGCTTTAACACGCTCTTAGAAGAGCCGAAACACTACTGCTCCACAAGGACACGACAAGACAACAACTCGTGTCTTCCCAAAGCCAGAATCAACGCGAGAAAACGGAGGTTTTCGTACCTTCCGGAGGTTTTCGCGCCTACGACTCCTTCCTTGTGGAACATATTTCAAAATGTGGCAAAGAAACTCACCTCACGTACAGCCTTTCAAAAGTTCTGTAAAGAACACTATCAGAACAAATTAGCTAGGTCAACTCAACTAAATATTCAAAGATTATATTAAGAACTTTATTTTTTAATTAATTCTAGATAATATTTGTTGATAGGTATAGGTTCAATAGTGTGTGATTGTAATGTATGTCAGTTAATGTCTGTAATGCCTGCATGTAAACAATGTATTAACGTAATTTTAGAGGACCAGATTGCAAACAAGTGGTAACTTTATCTGTTAAGGCCCGGTCACAGTACACAACGAAACGATAACTTGTATACGCGCGCTGATTGGTCGGAAAATTATCGTTATCGTCCGACTAAAAATAAAATGCTCGGGTGAGCGTTTTTGAAATCATTATCATCAAACGATAATTTCATCATTTTCGTTGTAGTGTGGACACCACCATAATTTTTTTGCCAATTATCGCGTGTTTACAAGTTATCGTATCGTTGTGTAGTGTAGTGTAACCGGGCCTTTAGTCCTTATTAAATAAAGTGTTATTATTATTATAAGTCTTGCCAAGATTTCACCAAGACTGCCATGATTCTACTGTACCATGATTTTGTTCTGCACTCTTGCCAAGATTTCACCAAGGTCCTGCCATGATTCTACTTTACCATGACCTTGTTAATCTACACTCTTGCCAAGACTTCACCAAGGTCCTGCCATGATTCTACTTTACCATGATCTTGTTAATCTACACTCTTTCCAAGACTTCACCAAGGTCCTGCCATGATTCTACTTTCCCATGATCTTGTTAATCTACACTCTTGCCAAGATTTCACCAAGGTCCTGCCATGATTCTACTGTACCATGATCTTGTTCTACACTCTTGCTAAGATTTTATCAAGACTACCATGATTCTACTGTACCATGATCTTGTTCTGCCCTCTCGCCAAGATTTCACCAAGGTCCTGCCATGATTCTACTTTACCATGATCTTGTTAATCTACACTCTTGCCAAGATTTCACCAAGGTCCTGCCATGATTCTACTTTACCATGATCTTGTTAATCTACACTCTTGCCAAGACTTCACCAAGGTCCTGCCATGATTCTACTGTCCCATGGTCTTGTTCTACACTCTTGCCAAAATTTCACCAAGACTGCCATGATTCTACTGTACCATGATCTTGTTCTACACTCTTGCTAAGATTTTATCAAGACTACCATGATTCTACTTTATCATGATCTTGTTCTACACTCTTGCTAAGATTTTATCAAGACTGCCGTGATTCTACTGTACCATGATCTTGTTCTACACTCTTGCTAAGATTTCACCAAGACTACCATGATTCTACTTTATCATGATCTTGTTCTACACTCTTGCTAAGATTTCACCAAGACTACCATGATTCTACTGTACCATGATCTTGTTCTACACTCTTGCTAAGATTTCACCAAGACTACCATGATTCTACTTTATCATGATCTTGTTCTACACTCTTGCTAAGATTTTATCAAGACTGCCATGATTCTACTGTACCATGATCTTGTTAATCTACACTCTTGCTAAGATTTCACCAAGACTACCATGATTCTACTTTATCATGATCTTGTTCTACACTCTTGCTAAGATTTCACCAAGACTACCATGATTCTACTGTACCATGATCTTGTTCTACACTCTTGCTAAGATTTCACCAAGACTACCATGATTCTACTTTATCATGATCTTGTTCTACACTCTTGCTAAGATTTCACCAAGACTACCATGATTCTACTGTACCATGATCTTGTTCTACACTCTTGCTAAGATTTCACCAAGACTACCATGATTCTACTTTATCATGATCTTGTTCTACACTCTTGCTAAGATTTTATCAAGACTGCCATGATTCTACTGTACCATGATCTTGTTAATCTACACTCTTGCTAAGATTTCACCAAGACTACCATGATTCTACTTTATCATGATCTTGTTCTACACTCTTGCTAAGATTTCACCAAGACTGCCATGATTCTACTTTATCATGATCTTGTTCTACACTCTTGCTAAGATTTTATCAAGACTGCCATGATTCTACTGTACCATGATCTTGTTAATCTACACTCTTGCTAAGATTTCACCAAGACTGCCATGATTCTACTTTATCATGATCTTGTTCTACACTCTTGCTAAGATTTATCAAGACTGCCATGATTCTACTGTACCATGATCTTGTTATACACTCTTGCCAAGATTTCACCAAGCCTGTCATGATTCTACTGGACCATGATCTTGTTCTACACTCTTGCTAAGATTTTATCAAGACTGCCATGATTCTACTTTACCATGATCTTGTTCTACACTTTTGCTAAGATTTCATCAAGACTGCCATGATTCTACTGTGCCATGATCTTGTTCTACACTCTTGCCAAGATTTCACCAAGGTCCTGCCATGATTCTACTTTACCATGATCTTGTTCTACACTTTTGCTAAGATTTCATCAAGACTGCCATGATTCTACTGTGCCATGATCTTGTTCTACACTCTTGCCAAGATTTCACCAAGGTCCTGCCATGATTCTACTTTACCATGATCTTGTTCTACACTTTTGCTAAGATTTCATCAAGACTGCCATGATTCTACTGTGCCATGATCTTGTTCTACACTCTTGCCAAGATTTCACCAAGGTCCTGCCATGATTCTACTTTACCATGATCTTGTTCTACACTTTTGCTAAGATTTCATCAAGACTGCCATGATTCTACTGTGCCATGATCTTGTTCTACACTCTTGCCAAGATTTCACCAAGGTCCTGCCATGATTCTACTTTACCATGATCTTGTTCTACACTTTTGCTAAGATTTCATCAAGACTGCCATGATTCTACTGTGCCATGATCTTGTTCTACACTCTTGCCAAGATTTCACCAAGGTCCTGCCATGATTCTACTTTACCATGATCTTGTTCTACACTTTTGCTAAGATTTCATCAAGACTGCCATGATTCTACTGTGCCATGATCTTGTTCTACACTCTTGCCAAGATTTCACGAAGGTCCTGCCATGATTCTACTGTACCATGATCTTGTCCTACACTCTTGCCAAGATTTCACGAAGGTTCTGCCATATTCTACTTTACGAAGATCTTGTTCTACACTCTTGCCAAGATTTCAAGGTCATGTCATGATTCTACAATGATCTTGTCATACATTCTTGCCAAAAATGTATCCAGTTATTGGGCATCATTATTACCTGTGGTTAATGAATAAATCATTGCAATCGTTAAGGCTAAAAAGGAAAGTTTGAGGATTGATCCTTTTACAGTCTTGCTGAGATCTTGCCATGATCTTTCAAGATCTTGATAATACCCTGGCAAGATTATTGTATACTCAGAACATGCCACGATGAACAGCCTAGAAATAAATATTAAGTTAAGTAAAATCTGTATTGTATGAAATGTTTACGCTCCTATCAATTAAATTTAAAAAACCGACCTAATTTACTGTTTCATCGCTGATATTTCATGAAAGTTTATTTATAAAAAATTAAGTTAGCCCTTCATTTAGTTATAGTTGTCAATATATTAAATCTTTGACATACTGTCTTCTAGATGTGGTGAAATATTTTGTGATACATGTACTTCATACACACAAAGATTGTCATTACTTGCTCAACGAGATCCTGACGGACTTCTTTACAAGGTAAAGGTTTTGTACTACCTCGTGATCGTAAATCATGCCAGAACTTGGCCATAAACTGTGGAAATATTTTAATAATCTTTTATATTGCCAAATTTGAAAATCCTTTAAATTAGTTGCAAATTGTAGTAATTTTAAAATTTGTGGTTAAAGCCTTTCACTTTGATGAATTAATTAAGCATTTACAGCCAAAGCTGTTTGCAATTGCAATACATGTATTGTTTTCTCTTTTTTTACAAACAAATCTAAAAATAAATAACGTTATCAAACTGGGGAAGAGCCAAGTGTTTTCTCTTTTGACGGTAGATTTTAATAACAAAAGTGTACTTTTCGAAATTAAATCGTGGCTCAATTTTTGACATTATTTTTTCTTCTTCGCTTAATAACAACATGGTTGATGTATTGTAGGTTTGTATTCAGTGTTTCAACAGAGAAGGGCAATTGTTTGGCAAGACTCGATCACGTATGGCGGAATTCAAAGGCTTTATGTCTCAAAACAACAAGAGAAGTTTAAGTGATTTTGTAGATGGAGATGTAACTTCCATTATATCACGTAGACTGGCCAGGTTAACATGTAAATATCAGGAACATGTAAATGGAGAAAAATCAAGTGTCGTGGATCTGGTCAAATCTCCGGTTACTGTACCCTTATGGCAAATACCAAAGGATGGATTGGTAGGTGTGCTGAAATTGCTCGCTATTTCTCTCATTTACAACCCGGTTAACTACTGACTTTACTTTCTATCATCTCCAGACTGGTTATTTTTGGTGTGTGAGGTTTAGCTGTATACAGATTCTTACTTCCTTAAAATGATATGACTGAAATAAAATGAAAGTTATTCCGAAGCTGAAACTATCATGTACCCGGCACAGATTGCAAAGATAACTACATTTTCCAGATATTGTATCCCACATCTTCCTGGTCGTAGGTAAACGTGTGATTGTAAAGATTTAAGTGTTTGTTTTCATTTTAGAAGAACGCACGGTGTTGCTATCTTTGTACGAAGAAATTCAACCTCATACGTCCTGCTCATCATTGCAGGTAAGACTGTATTCACGAACTAGTTAGTTTGTATGGGAAATTACACGGTTCGAGAAGTATGAATGACGCATGTTTGGCAATACGCAAGTGCGTTAACCCTTAATCAGCACAATTTTGCTGTAATGTTGAATCCGCACAGTTTTTAATCAATCAGAATCGAGTAAATTGACTATAAAATGATATTAATATAATGATTTTTTCAGTGTTGGTGTAATGTACTCAGGTGAATATGATGCTTGTGATGTTACTCTGAGTGTGTATCCACACCGGGCAAGCTTGAAAAATAAGCCCTGGGCACGGTGGGAATCGAACCTACGTTGGCAGAGCTTTGGGCTAGTATTATAGTATTCCAAAGGTCGTAGGTTCGATTCCCACCGTGGCCAGGCATATTTTTCAAGCTTGCCCCTCGGAGTAACATCACAAGCATGATATTAATATAGTTATATCATCTAAATTCACAGTGATACATGTGTCAAGAGGCCGTGAGAGATGTATTTTTTGCTATGCTAATTATTGTTTAAATGGTTTCTTAAAATAATAGGAAGGCCAAAGTGATTGGACTTTTAAAGATCATATTAAATACATGATGCTACAGAATGTTTAATTGACTTTTTCGAATTATTTACATTTCCTTAATACACCCTTCCGGGAAGTACTCGGCCTTGGCTATAGAGCCTCGTTTTCGTGATTTGAGATAACTGCGTTTAGAGTGCTTTATATTGTTACAGGTAACCAAGTATTTTCCAAATCATGTAGTTATATTTAGATAATATAAAAAACCTTGATACAATTAGATCATCAGTAACAAGAAAGCCGATATCTCAATCCCGAAAACGAGGCTTTATAGTCAAGAGTAAGTACTTTCCGGAAGGTTCTATTATTATAGTACGCACTATGGCATTATTATACTACTCCAGTATTACTACGACAATAAATGACATGGTAAATTATGTTTAGAGTTTGTGGCGAAGCTGTATGTTTGGAGTGTTCCAGTGAAGAACTTCTGTTGTATTGTGATGACATCTCCTCAAGTATTTCTTGTTGGGCTGTACTTGATATTGCGGGCTGTCCACCTGAACCGCCTGAAATACGGGAGTGCTTGAGGCTATGCAACAGTTGTCATAGTCATGCCGTTCATATTCAAGTTCAGAATGTCATCAAAGAACGTCAGGATAACGAAGGAGATGTACTCAAGAATGTGCAGAAATATTATGATCAACTTATGAAGTTGAAAGTGAAAATCAATCAGGTTTTGTCAAAGTATCAAGAGTTAGTCAATGCTATTGAACATGAAAGAGATTTGTCAGATATTCTACCTAAAGGAGAAAGTACAACTAAAGTACTTGCAAAATATAACTCTGATACATCAGATTTGTTTACACAGTTTGCAATTGATATGCAAGGGTTTAAGAAAGTCAGACCAAGGACAGCATGTCAGCTGCAGCTTGTTTCGTCAATTATCAACGCCATGCATGGATATTATTCTAAACATTTTTACACATTTCGTGATTTGCAACGAACTTTGGATAATACTCTGGGATGCAGAGCATTAGAGAGTGTGCAGTTCATTGTTGATTATCAAACTATCAACTGTACTTTTCTCGCTCTAAAACAGCTTGGTTTTGAATGCCTGGAATTATGTCAGAAATACAACATAGATTCGAATGTTGCCTCTCTCCTTGCTCTATGTGAAGATGTCTGTAAGCAAGATTTGCAAGAAGCAGTGAAGTTATCTGGTGAAAACTGGGAACAACACGAAGAAAATACTCGACATTTTGTTAAAATTAGATTAAAAGAGAGAAATCTGTTAATTTCCTTGAAGAAAACGAAGACTGCGCAGTATATTGAGAAATTGGTGTTACAGAAGTGTGATTTAATTTTACTAAAAGTTGAGCGACAGTTGAATGCCAAAGCTAGAGTTAATAAATTCAAACGTACAAAGAAATCTTTAGAAACAACTCATGATAAAATTAAAGAACTTTGTTCAGATGCTGGGTGAAACCTATACTATGGGTGTCAATGAAATACGTTTTCCATCATCGTGAGTTGTAAACACTGCGAATATAGAATGAGGCAACTACACCAATAAAAATATATTTACAAGAAACTTTTATTCCCCAAGACGGTTAGTCAATGTAGATGCTAAAACCTTTATACAAATTTACTTGTTTACATTTTTACGTGTAAGGTTGCTATCACTTACTTTTCATATCACAGACATAAATTCTCTTTAGAGTTCTTCGTAAGTTTATGCGTCCTGCATGGTAGTAATAATTTACAATGTCTGTATTACGTACATGTGACCTGGATGCCACGTTATCTAAATGTCACGTGATCTAAATAATGCAACTTCTTTCTGACATGTCGACGAACTGTTTACACTTGGCTTTTGATTGAGACATGTTATCCACAGTTGTGAATACACGCGCTAAACCATGCATTATTGTTCATTCAAATACTGCTGAGAAATTATTTGTTTGGCTAGGGAAAAACTAAACTTTAAAAAGTTAAAAATCTAACATTTTCGACTATTACAATACACGCGATTAAATAAGTAAGTGCAAAGTTTTAAATGCGATCTTCTCCCTTTGAGAAAACGAACATACACAGCCAGCTGGACAGTTCCTGATTTTTAACCATTTTAAATTTAAGTTTTTAGCCTTAGTCAAGCGCATTCATGTGTTCTTAGATATTCATTTCATTCACGTTATCGTAAATTGCTGGTTTTGTATTATTTTGAATGTTAGAATTTTCATAAAGTCTTTCCTGTCGTTGTTTTCTGGCTGCATTTAGTTTTTCTTCATCAATAATAGCGTATTGTGTTGGAGGTTCGCTGGGTTTCCTGCTTTCACTCGCACGAGATTTTAACGCCAACATATCCAAGTCTGTGTAAACAATGTTGGGCTAAAACAGTACATAGATTAGATTAGATTCCTCAGGTTTTCTCAAAGTGAATCGAAATAATATTATCTTGTCGAAATTACATTCTCTTTAATTGACTTGACAGAAACATGGGTCATCACGAAGCTATATAGCAACATGGCTGGCTCGTTCCCATGGGCCTTTGCATTCCAAACTGCAAGCGCCTGCCTTTTCGAATTAGCAAATTTGAGGGACTGTGGAAGAGTCGGGGAACAGGTCTGTGTCATTGGTTGATTTTATATGACAATGAAACACTGGTCCCATGCATCTGTGTAGCTAATCACACAACACTATTATTTTACCTGGACATCCTTACTGATTCAAGTAGGGGGAAGCTTGAAGCTGTTATAATGATGGAGAACGATTGCTATGACTTTAAACTGCGAAACGAACTTGTGTACATGCATGGTGGACCTATACATGAAACTGATATCAAAAGAATTTCGACGTTTTGCGCGAAGTGAGAGCTCCAAGCGAGTTCTTCTTGGGGCCTTTTTAGATGTCGGATTTCTGTTGAATATGATTCGTTGAATTTAATGCTTGTTGTGCATTCTACTCGATGGAATCCAGAAGTCAATTTCTGTCACTTGTTGCACGATGACTATACATGGACAATATCACATTCAATGCGTCGAATAGTAAAACATTTAAAATTTCTCACGAATGAAGACTGAATGAGCAGCTTTAAATTCAACGTTTTAAATTCAACGATGGAAAATGGACGTCTAAAAACTGCCTTTCCTGCCAGTTGTATCATCTACAAACTTCACAGTTTGCATTTCTGCAGGCTTTCTACACTTCAAGATTTTGTCGTGACTATAACCGTATCCAGTTATAAAGTTGTACAAACCTCAGGTACTGTATAAACATTTGTATCACCACTAGAACCTCCATGTTGTATAGTTACATCTGGTGTTTGATATTCATTTTCTGACTCCCCAATTCTGTCGAAAAATTGATTAAAAATAAAGCAATACATTTTTAAAATGTGTAACATTGATATAGAGAGTCTTCCCTTCTTCAAATAGAAAAATTGGAAGAATAAAACATCCAGTGAACAATTTATGTTTTTCTCATTTCGTTAATGGTTAACTGTAAAAAGAGGTTTGAAAATATTTAATCAAAACATACAACTAATCAAATGAATTATAAAAAGTCTTGTTTACCGTGTATACTAAATATAACGGTCAGAAAGACAATAGTTATACTATACCTTGCATTGTGAGTATTTCTGCTTTTTTCTGTCAGAATGTAAACAAAAATATAATGTAAGGGAAAAGGAATGCTCACTTATGAGTGAAACTGACTTCATTCATAAACTTGAACAATATTGCAACCATAGACTAGTATTAGGGAGCTTAAGATGCACCAAATCTACGACGCGGACACGACTAAAAAACAGTCGCTAATAATTTCCTTGTGTCCCTGCCTTTGTTTACCAACTGAACAGTGAAACTGTGACAATTAAACAGTTTTTCGTCACGTCCGCGTCGTAGATTTGGTGTATCTTAAGCTCCCTCAAGTCTGAACAATACTGATCAATGTTTCTGTACTTATTTACAAGATTTCATTGAATCGCTAATTTTGTGCAGAAAACGTTTGGAGTGTTGCAATAGTTAAATAATATGTCTTACCATTAAACATCGTGACAAACATCAGGATTTTGGGCATCTCGCTTGATTGATTGTGCGTGGTACATTGAAATTACGAGTGTATTTGAGTGAAGGCAGGAATCGAACCAACTGAGGTATATAGGTAGAGTTATAGAGTCCAGGACTCGAGCTCTAACTACAAGGTCATGTATAAATACCCAGGTGATGTAAGGTGTATGTGTAAATATCAGGATTTGGGGCATCTCACTCGATAGTAAATGCATATATGCGTTTTGTAGATGGGAATTTGATACCTTACTTCCCGTCACTCCCTGTGCGCAGAAATTAAAAGTTGGAATTGCGTATTCCTGCCAGAGAGTTGTCGCAGCTGGTTAGATCCAAATAAATGTATAAAAATTTACACTCGGAATTTCAATCTACAGCATACAACATCGTCACATTTTACAGAGTAACCTTTAGGATTAGACTTCGGCGTAAAAAGCTTCAGTTAATTTTTAGGGTTCTTTGCAAAAGTTAAAGCCAAATACGTGCGAGATTCTATTGTGTAAAATGCGTTTGTCACCATTTTTAATCGTAAGACATAACTATAGGTATAAATAAGCGATAACAAGAAATATTAACAACAAAATTTAATATAAAAAACACTTGAAATGCAATGGAAAAGCTTGAGGCTTGTTAGAGATTGCAACCTCGTACCCTGGGCCTTCCGCGGTTGGGCGTCGCGAACAGTTTTTCAGACGGTGCTTCGATCAAGAGCCGCGTTGTTGTCAACGGCTAAACGTTGTTTTGTGGTGGCATAGTCTCTAATGTGCAAAGCGTCAATGCTCTGCCGAAAATCGTAGGTTTTCTTCGGGCACTCCTCCGTTTTATTCCCGCAGCGGAAGTTGATTAGGAAACACAGTTAGGATTGTAATATAAGTGAACGTAATACTTGATGTAATGGGTGACTGAAAAGCCCTGTTGAGGAGTGAGCTGAATAATGTACGTATTATTCTATCCTTACTCTGTTTACGACGACAAGCAACACACGCAAATATCATAACGATCACAACAACAAATGGGCCAAGAAATGTACCAACTACATCTTCGACATAACCTGACGATGATTCCAGCGCTTCCTTGATTGGCATTCTTCTGAATTAAGAAAAATAATTAAAAGATAATTATTGAATAAGTTGTGCAAATCTAGTCGTAAAAACGAAAGTAATATTTGATGATTCAGCTGCTCTCCTACTTTATTTTTACGAGGTAATCACTAATGTGTGAGTGAACGTTGTGTTAAAAACGACATCACGACTGCGTTTCTCTAGCGGGCCTTAAAGCTTCGTCTATAAGCTCATAAAAATAATCCTGACCGTTGATTGCGAAAGAACGTCGTCTGGCTGTTGGATTGCAACAAACTATTTGAAGTTATTCCAGTTATACCATGGTACTCATTTTTATCCGTAGGAACTGAAATGCATTAGTTCGGAAACCTTTTAAGGAAGTATGAGACCCAATTTTTTACCTGACGAGGAGTAATGGGATAACCCCACCAACGAAATAAATAAATGGCTTTGGTTTTTCCTTTGTCTCCCTAATTTTCGCTGCCCGTAAAAAACCGCCTGCCACGCAGGCTAGGTTTGTGTAGCATAACCAGTGGCGGCGCCAGGCCTCCAAATTTGGGGGGGCATTTGAGGGGCAAACTCAAATTTTGGGGGGGCAAGATAGAATTTTTAAAAAGGTCGCCCCCCCAGGAAATTCGCCCCCCCCCCTCAAAACGTGGCGATATTCCTAGGAATATTGCCCCCGGGGGCGAATATCCTAGGAATATCGCCTCCCAGGGGGTGGGGCGAATACCCTAGGAATATCGCCCCTTTTTAGGACATTCGCCCCCCATATATGCGATGTGGTTTATTCAAATAATTTCGTGATACTTTCATCTTATTATTGCCTTACACGTTTGAGAATTTAACTCTGCAAAACTAAAGCTTTTTTGTCTTTTTTTGAAACGTATTATTGGAGTATTGGCAAGTTTTACCATTCAGAGATTTACAAACTAATATTGAAACTGTAAAAAACAGTTTCATGTATACGCGCATTCACTAATGAGTAATGACAACTTATAAGCCATACATTTTCCGATAACGACAGAACGCTTGTGTAGCCTTTAGTCGCTCTTAGTGACTAATAATTTTTTTTGAGGGGGGGCAAAATGGGGGGGGCAAAAAATAATTTGGGGGGGCATTTGCCCCCCCCCCTGGCGCCGCCACTGAGCATAACATCGGAAAACGAAAATCGCACAATTTTCAAGCTGACCAAGGAATGATGGAACAACAGCTGAGCACGGAATGATGGAACAACAGCTGACCATGGAATGATGGAACAACAGCTGAGCACGGAATCGTACATCAGAGTTTGGGTGTATTTAGCGAAATGTTGCAAAATGTCTAACCGCTTGTAATAGCGTGTTGTCTTTCGCGGGATGACTTCGCGGCGACGACGGTTATTCACACAATGATATTCCTGATCTCGTGAAATGAATAAGCCCCACGGGAGTTCGAGACGTTGTCGTTACGCTTTTTACACGCGATTTCCACGTCTCTTGAGTCTTGTACAACGCAAACATTTCAAGCCGCGATTCAAGTGATACTACAAATTTGCTCATTAAACTAAATATTTCACCAAACATGCGTGCGATTTTTCATATATTACTTCTCGAACCGTGTAATTTACTATACTAATTACACGTTTTCTGTGCTACTGAAGTTCCTTGAAAGTTTGAGTGGCAATAATTAACAATTATTCACCGAAGTGGGGGTGAATCAGCGCCCTTGCAACGAGACGGAAAGCGTCGAGATGAATATCCTTGCACTTTTCACCGACACTGAGGTACTATAGCAAAACAAACATGACGACAACAAAACAAATCTGAGCAAAAAGCATCGAAATCGTCTGTAACTGACATAAAACAGGAAGACACTTCGCAAGGCTATCTGGAGCTGGACAACCAATCAAATTGCACGAAAGGCAGCCTATCCCGATGTTAAAACAATATATCTCGTATTTGGCTTGTGAAAACATAATCACGTATATTTATTATTGCAAAGCCTTCGATCTGTCAGCGCGGATCTTGTGCCACATTTTGTTGACTTCTAAGTCAAAAATAATATTCCTTTTTGAGCGCTTTATAAATCGATACTTGTATAATGTATAGAACCAGTTGAAAACAACAAGACGTCCAAACACCAGCACTCAGCAGTGTGGAATATCCGAGTTATGAAACATCGTTTTCCCATGTGGTCTGAACTTGTTTTGCTTTAAAATTAAATAACTGTTTGTCAGGCCTTTGTTCCTGGTTACATGATGTTTTCTTATCTGCTATAGTAAATAAACAACATTCAATCAACTTGATAAAATCTGCAGTTCATCGTTAACGTCATTCTGCCAGCTGAAAGTCAGGCAACAAAATAAGGAAGTTGACATCCAAAAATGGGCATAGTGATTATATATTGTTTACCAGATACAGTTGGGTGGTGATCAGGAATCAGTCTCCCCTTTAATCTTTATGTGTTGAAATTAAATAAATATTTTTGTCTATTTGATAATAAACAACTCATCAGACTGATCTTTGGTTGCATGTACGTAGTCATGTGTTTGCAAGCATGTTGATGTAGTCATGTCCATGGAGAGGAAACGAATACTTTCAGAAATAATTTGCATTTACGACAACAATACAAGTCAATATATTATGTAGTTTACACTGTATTCACACAATCTTGGCTTGACAAATTCTGGGATGAATTGTCAAAATGGTGAAATAATAATTTCAATATTTTAACGCCTAGCTGTTAATGAATGCTGCATGCATATCAGTGTCAAGTTTTCCTATTATACATTTATAGACGAGGAAAGATAAATAGGGCCATGGCCATCGACTTAATCATTGTATATGTTGTGTCGGATTCCTACGACATGCTTTTGAAAAACATTCAGTTCGCATTTTTAGTGAGTCTAGATAAATTAAATTAAAACAGGTAAAAGCAAGCAAGCTTACTATCAAGCCACAAAGTGAACTTATCTAATATGTACCATATTTGTCAATTTGGTTTTATATAAACAACTTTCAATATATTATTGACCTTGTCTTGCATAACGCTTTTAATGACTCTACTCTCGTATAATCTGATAAGCACGGACTGTCTCTCACATATAAACGACTACGTTATTATGTCTGACTTACCTCATACAATTTCTTAGTAAGACACGAACGTGACTTTGACTCTATTGTTATGTCCAAGGAAACGAAGGTATTGTGTTACAGACTTTATTAAGATATTCAACTTCCTTTCTTTGTGATAATTATGATGTTTTCTTCTCGAGATTATCGTTCAAAATCAAGTTTAAACCTTGAACTGCTTTATCGTACCGATCAATTGATTCCGATGCTGTGTGACTCTAAACACTGGAAATTATTTTATCTGTCAAGTTATAATAATTGTGGATGTCACCAGATGTCACGAGAGTCAAGACATAAAATTTCACATTTGCATTACAAATGAGCTCTTATTTATAAGTCTCCGTATCAAATCAGCGCGTTAATATAATACAAGTTTACTGATGTATCAACATGAGTTGCTAGCAGGGTTGCCGAGCACGAGGGATACCGAGCATGAGGGTACCGAGCATGAGGGTACCGAGCATGAGGGATGCCGAGCATGAGGGTACCGAGCATGAGGGTACCGAGCATGAGGGATGCCGAGCATGAGGGATGCCGAGCATGAGGGATACCGAGCATGAGGATACCGAGCATGAGGGTACCGAGCATGAGGGATGCCGAGCATGAGGGATGTCGAGCATGAGGGATATCGAGCATGAGGGAACCGAGCATGAGGGATGCCGAGCATGAGGGATGCCGAGCATGAGGGAGTGAAAGGGGTGTTATATGTGGTCAATTAAAGGACTTCTTCATTAAGCACGGTTCAAGTGCCAGAATATATAATGCAGACTAAATCGGCTTTTTGTGTTGTTTTAATGCTTTGCTTCTGATTTTTCATATACGGCAAGCACAAATGATAATTTAAATTATAATGCTTGACAAAACTTGGGCGACTTTGCATTTTGCTGAATATCAAAAATGCGAAACTATTGTAATAAAAAGAAGAACAAACTTGAGCGACCTTTCTAGCAGCGTTTTGCTGAATCAAATCAATGTTCTTGTAAAAAGTAGCTACAGAATTACGCTACTAGCTTCCTAATTATGGGAACCACTGACTGTAAACAGTGCATAAAAGCTTTTATATAGTGAACACCACGAGTGCACCCCATGATGAATAAATGTTGGGTTTGTTTCCCATACTGTTAAAAAGTCGATCCTGAAGAAATTCTTACTTCTTAATACATTCACTGTATTCATGCAGCAGGTTACACTGAGCATTATAGTACAGGGGCGGTTGTATGAAAAATCAACCAATTAGAATCGCGTATATTAGAATTAACTAACATTTTAACTACGAAATTGGTATAGCTAAAAAGTAGTTAAGAGTTTTATACAACCGTCCCCAGATTAAAATATCCTCACATGCATGCACTGGGATTGATACCCACTATTTCTTATTTCTTAATGATTTAATCCGGTACCGGTTCCAAAGTTGCATCAATTGCAGACACTGTCGTATATGATAAAAGAACATTTTATACTATAGATTTCCTGTTTGAAAAACCGATCCCGCTGACGCGTTCATGCAAGTGCTTTTCCTGTATTTCTGCTTAGTTACGTCAGTTCGAGGCATGCACTGCATGTGATGTAAAGCTTTAATAATAATCCACCTTAAGTAAAAAAAATACGGTGGACTTACAAATTCATAAACATTATAAAACCATCTATATTACAATAAAAATTTGTATTTTTAAAAAGGTTCAGTTGCCAAAGGCACAGTACAGACGACGATTGTGTCCTTCAGTTCAGAAAATAATGCAACCTAAATTCAGCCTAAAATTACAGAACCGTCTATTACAGTAGTAATTTAAAGTTTATTATTAAAAAGTTTAACTGCACGAGGCATAAACGATGATTTATGTCTTTCGGTTCTGGAAATAATGCGACCTACATTAGAACCTCTTTCTTTAGTTCTAGTGGAATAGTCATGCTTCTGTGCGATAGGGACTAGGTGGTGACAGGGATGGTTTACGTCCTGAGTAATTGCCTCCATTTCTCGAAGAGTTAGCTTATCTCTTCTCTCACTAAGCGGGGGAAGTGTATTGACCGGTAAACCAATAATACGTAAGCTTCTCCTTTGAATACGCTCAAGGTCGTTCACTAAATAGTGAGGTAGGCCACCCCAAATTGGTGCGGCATATTCAAGCAGTGGACGAATTTTGGTGCAGTAAGTTGCCAATCCTACTTCAGTAGGAAGGTGAGCCTTCCTGCACTGCCTTAGATGACACAGTCTCCTGTTTCCCTTACGAGTAATTTCTTTGATGTGAGAATTCCATTTCATGTTACTTTGACAGCTAACATCAAGTAACTTGAATGAATTAACTCTTTCGATCATAACATCCCCGATATAAAGATTGGGAGGCTGTGGGATAGATTTCCCAAAGCAAATCCACATATTTTTCGTTTTCTTTGCGTTCAACTTCATTCTATTAGCGTTTGACCAGTTTTGAACGGAGTCTAACTAAGACTTTCTACATGTTGCTACACTCTCCCTTCATGATGCATTCGCTTTGTGTGCAGTCATCGGCATATTTATATGTGCTCACCTCAAGATCTTCAGGAACACTCGTATCTAAGTCGTCAATGTGGATATTAAATAAAGTCGGCGAAAGAGCAGATCCTTGCGGTACTCCAGCTGGGCAACCCTCGATCGATGAAAGTGTTTGATTTATCTTGACCTGCTGAGTTCTACCAGATAAGAAGCTTTTGACCCACAACCAGAAGCTTTTATTAACATTCATCAATGCAAGTTTATTCAACAGGATCCTATGATCAACTAGATCAAAGGCTTTTTTAAAGTCGATAAAGAGGGCATGGATGCCTGCTTTGTCACGGCAGGTATTGTCTGTAGCATTAAACCATGGCTGTGTGATGGATATCAGAGCCGATGTAGTAGAGCGGCCACTAGTAAAACCATGTTGACTGGAACGTAGTATGATGTCATTTTGATTGAGTTGTAGTTGTACTCTCTCTAGGATTTTCCCAATATGTGGCAAAACAGAGATTTGTCTAAAATCGTTACTGACGTCAGTTGGTGGGTATGCTTTAGGCACAGGTGTGACCAGGCCATGTTTGTAATGACTTGGATACTTACACTGTTTAATTAATGCTAGCCGTAATGATGTCATGAACCAGGGATTATTATTCTAAGGTGCAGTGATAACCAATTTGTGCAGTGATAAATGTGATTTGTGCAGTGATAAATTAGATTATGTGCAGTGATAAAATGCGATATTGTTCAGTACCAGAAATTGGTGACAAAATGGCCACTTTGCATATAATCCACATACATTTCAGTTTTTACTGGGAATATACAGGGTTAAAGTACTTAACTCAAAATTATTGCAATCTGAGAGCTCGGCTACTGTTTGCCGACCTTTTGATCAATAAAGCATTGATTTACAAATGTTTCGGTGGCATATTTATTCCGATCGGGTACTCTCTCCTAGCGACCAAGTCGTGTTCAAGAAAATCACTTTTTGTTTTGAGATTTTTGACGCTGTTTGGTGACACAATCAACAGTTTATAATTAATCTATTTCACGAGTATGAAAGACTAGATCTTGAGCAATATTACTTGGTGTTTTGCATGCGATTCATAAAATATTTGAAATGTGTATATCTTTGCATGAAATAGAATATGCAGAATGCAGATTTGGGCTCATTAGCAGTGACTTTGTGTCATTTGCCTGCATATACTGAAATTCGTGACATGCAAGTTGCAGAACCAGAATACATGCACTCATGCAGGGCAGTCAGAACGTTTTCTAAAATGTCGCTAAATTGATATAAATATTATCATTTTTTGCGCTTTTGTGCAGTGATAAAATTTCCTTAGAATAATCCCTGTTATGAACAATCGGCGCTAGAACGCTAGAGAATCGTTTAAGTAACCATGCTGGAACACCATCGGCTCCCGTTGCTTTCGAGTGGTTAAGGTGATTTAGGACGCTCTTAATCTGGCCAATACTAGGTAGAGGGGGAGGATAGTTTTTGAGAAGTGACTCAACTTCATCTAGTTGGGGAATACTTGTTGTAATTCGGTCTTTCCATGGTTCAGTAAAGGATATTTAAAATTTTTCTGCTAAAGCGGTTTACAGTTAGGCCTTCATGCCGACTACTTACTCCGGACAGATTATAAATTGCTTTGTACCATTTCGCAGGGTCAGATGTGCGGAATGTTTTAGCTTTATTTTGATAGCATGTCGTATGATAAAAATATCATTAGGGTTTCTGCATAAATAAAAGACACTTAAACAATCTCTACACTTCTTAATGAAATTAATACATCAGTTACACCAATTACACCAATTACAGACTCGCTCGAGGGGCAAACACTCCTTATTTAAAAGAGTACGAGATCTGTGATTTTTTTCTCATTCTTTGTGGGGTTTTTAAATATTTGTGATTTTCTGAATTTTTTTCGTGTGATTTTCTGTGATATCATTACATATCCATACTATTTCTATAATATATCTATAGTATGGAAATTATTATTATTTTATATATTATTATTTGAGATTTTTTCGCCCATTTATATATTAGTACAATAGTGGTATTACTATAGAAAAAATCTATTGCAATTAGTGTGAAAATTGGATTTCCATACTATTTCCGAACGAAGACCCATACTATTTCCATGATAAGGATCTCCAATGATCGTCTAATTGAAAAAAGCTCTCCAATGATTGTCTGTACGTATAATACACTCGGACACTGACCGCTTGAGATTTTAACACAGATGGATATATGAAAGTAGGCCAGTAGGGGAGTTCGCATAACGACATATCTCGGAGATGTATAAACAGATTCAAATCCCTCCAATAGATAATGAGATGATAAACCTCATTAACTCAAAAATATTCTGAATTTTTACATTAAAATATATGACCCTAATCAATACCAATTATCATATCAGCAAAAATTCAATTATATATATATATATATATATATATATATATATATATATATATATATATATATATATATATATATATATATATATATATATATATATATATACCAAGGGACTTGTGCACGCGTGCATGTGAAGCGAAAGTCCGTTGGTATATGTGCAACTGTACATGATGGGTGCCGCAGTAACCCAGGCACACTGTGCGATCATAGTTAATAACTAACCAATAGCAATGTTTTAGGAAAGTCACTTATCCGTGATTCGAACAATAGGGTAAATTGGAAATTGCTATTGGTGGATTTGGCAAAAATACAATACACACGTGACGGTGAAGGACCATTTCATGAATAAACGCTGACTTACATAGATAATGAGTTATATTGTTATTCTAATGAGTTTCCAAACCATCTATTCTATTAACTATGGTGCGACTTAAATCCTTGGTATATCATTACCCCTGTGGTATCAACCTCATCCATAATTATGATTAATTAAGCTTCATTATCTATTGTTTGAATTGCATTCAACGCGACCGAAATTCGACGCATTTTGCGTTTATTTTTAATAACAAGTGCTTGTTGAAAGCACATTGTTATATAAGGCCTCGTAAGTTTCAAACAGGGTATTCGATCGTCAGATCGCTCCCATAGACAATCTGGAGTATGTACATGTAATTTTAAAACTTCCGACTACGTCACAATCTTGACATCCAAAAGTGCAGATATCAAGCGAATATAGCTCGGTCACCCGCAATCTAACCTGCAAGCAGGTGTGCTACGTCACTGCTCTCGGCAGCAATTTCACATATAGGGCCGATTACATGGGCTGCGTTGTCCCGAGGTGGGACAATTTATAGCGCGCCTTCTATAGTGAATACTGAAATATTATTAAAAACAATAATGCGATGACAAGGGAAACCGGGCCAAATCGCTTAGCCGAGACCTCACTTGTTCACAACCGAGACAACTCGGTTAGCCAAGTTGAAAATTTCGCATTTTCCCCATGACCATGTAATTGCATTTTGTCGAGTTGTTCCGGCAAAAAAAGATGAAAAGTCACAAACGCACGGTTTTAATTTTGAAAATGTGAACAAATATAAATTTAAAAACTCAAACTAGCATCAGAATGTTGTTTTTGTGCTTCAATAAACGCTTTTAAGTTTAGGACAGTGCGGCGACTGCATTTTACGAGAATACAAGCGAATCAATACCTATCAACGATTATTCTACTGTTGAGCATTTCAATCTTAATGAGCTTACTTCACCCTGGTTAGCCGGGCCAACCCGGTACATGTAATTCAAAAGTCAACTCGCTTACTGGGCGAACTCGGCTAGCTGGGCGAACTCGGCTAGCTGGACCAACTCGGCTAGCTGGGCCAGCCAACTCGGCTAGCTGGGACAACTCGGCTAGCTGGACCAACTCGGCTAGCTGGGACAACTCGGTTAGCTGGGCCAACTCGGCTAGCTGGGACAACTCGGTTAGCTGGGCCAACTCGGCTAGCTGGGACAACTCAGCTAGCTGGGACAATTCGGCTAGCTGGACCAACTCGGCTAGCTGGGCCAACTCGGTTAGCTGGGCCAACTTGGCTAGCTGGGACAACACGGGTAGCTGGGACAACTCGGCTAGCTGGACCAACTCGGCTAGCTGGGACAACTCGGTTAGCTGGGCCAACTCGGCTAGCTGGGACAACACGGTTAGCTAGGACAACTCGGCTAGCTGGAACAACTCGGTTAGCTGGGACAACTCGGTTAGCTGGGACAACTCGGCTAGCTGGGACAAATCGGCTAGCTGGGACAACTCGGCTAGCTGGGACAACTCGGCTAGCTGGGACAACTCGGTTAGCTGGGACAAAACGCTCCATGTAATCGGTCCCTTGCTGGCTCAACTGGCAAGGAAGAGATTGAAAACTATTTACTTTCAATGCTCATAAAACGTTTGTGCATGGGTGTGGTTGGAAACGTGGCTGTTTTGCATGCGAAACTTTTACTTTTGGCCTAGAAAGTTCGCTGATTGATCTAAAATATAACTTTAAAATGCAAAAGGGATTCAGCGGTATTCATACATGAAGACTATATCATTAAAAATATCGAATTTTACTTCGTATGAATCTTACAGGCATGAATACTGTCAAAGTACTTCCTGCGTTTTTAAGGTATTTCTAAGGAATAGAAAGTATCGTTTTTCACATCTCTGAGGGTGCTTCTGAATTAGTTGTTATCGAGGGGTAGATTACACAAGTCCCCAATATTGAAAAATGTTTACTGTTTGCGGAGCTTCTAGTATTTGATATACTGATGTCTTAGTTGCCGAAATCAGTAATTTACCTACAATACAGTCTATTTGAATTCTAAAACATTTAATACAAAATCAGATGGAATATAATATTTATACAATATCAATGTATCTATGACTACGTGCACACGGTAACGTTTCCGAGCGTTTCTAAAATATCGTTTCCAATTTTGTCAGTTTGACTGTTGTGTCAGTCTGTCACAGAGCTGTTCACTCGGAAACGTTTTCACGGCAAGCAAATGTTTGTCTCGACAAAAATTCCATCTCTTGCGGCTTCTCTTCACCGTTTGTTTTCCACCAGATGGAGTCATTACTTGTCAACGAGTTTCTTAAAATGTCCTCTGTTCATTATAATGAAGTAAACAGTTTCAGCATCACCGATACGAAGTCTGTCGCTCCTTCGAAAGCAAAACACATTTTAAATCGTTCCTAAATCATTGTACACTTGAAAGGCTATATAGTTTGTTTTATTTGTTGCTAAAGTTTTTAACTTAAGAATTAATGATACCAATGAAAGACCTAATTAAGCTTCCAGGAAACAAGAATATAATATTTTGATTTTGAGACGATTTTTTTTTATTTTAACAGTGAAAACGTTTTCGTCATAAGACGTCGTTTTCTTCCGTTTTCGTGTGGACACGGCTTGAAAACGACACTTTTTGAAAACGTTACAGCTGAAAACGCTCGGAAACGTTACCGTGTGCACACAGTCTATAATACTGTCAATTGAAATAGAAATGTATGCATAGACACTGTTTGACTTTTCAATAAAAATATTAGCGTCGAAATCATGCGGTGTTCACCCCCAGACCACCTATAGGGACGATTTTTAAAAACCCATCATGAATATAAAGGTTGCAATTTTGACAACAATGAATGACGTTTAAAAACGATGAATTGAACTAGGCTACATGATTCGTTTTCTGTGATCTCAACAATGAAAATGCATTAAAGGGTGCTCGGTTTTTATTTTTAGTAATGCCTAACACTGGGTTTCATGCATTCTATAAATATGTGCAGCAAAATATATTCTTCATATTTTTAGTTCATATTTTTCAAAGTCTATAGTTTAAAAAATAAATTTCACCCCAAGTTTTTTTTTCCTTTTCTGAGGAAATACCAATGACAGTATATGTCAAGATAAAAATGCGAACGATCCTGCGGATACGTTGCTACATTATATGTGGGATTGAGTTAGGTTCAGTTCACTGGCTGCTCTTCCAAATAAACACATTCAACTGTCATCGGTGAATTTAAACGGTTCAGTTCAGTAACACAGGTGAATATTCGTGAGTGGTGTCCACAAACACTAAATTCAGATGAGATTTGAGTGATTCAACTCAATAACACTGGCGAATATTCCTGCGTCAAACAAACGTTATATTGAGATGAAACTTGAACGGTTCAGTAACACTGGCGAATATTCCTGTGTCAAACAAACACTAACTAAATCCAGATGAAATTTGAGCGGTTCGGTTCAACTCAGTAACACGGGCAAATATTCCTGCATCAAACAAATTGCATTATATTGAGATGGAATTTGAACGATTGACTTCTCTTATACTGGCATATTCTCCTTCATTAGATCTAGGTGGTATATCTTCATAATCATTATCAGGTTCTGTTCGGATGTGTGCAATATCTGCATAATCAGTATGATGGGCCGCTGGTGGTTCACGGTTACTGGCTTTGGGATCGAAATCCGATAATTCCGCATACACTAAATCTTTTCTGTCGTTCTAGATAATAAAAATACAAGAAAGTTACCTCAATACTTAGCATACACCAAATGCTTTCCGTTGTTTAGGTGATCAACAAAGAAGAAAGTTATCTACAGTCTGTCCTTGCAGGTACTAAAAATCACCACAGTTTAGAAACATCACTCCTGCATGTTTAAAATCACCACAGTTTAGAAACATCACTCCTGTTTAAAATGGTGTTACCCGCGCATGGGCCAATACCCACAGAGATTATAAATAACACTAGAGGAGGCATTGTAATCTTAATTCAGTAAAAAAAGGGAACGCGACTATTGGGGGCAAATTCAAGTCCCGGATGTGTATTGGTGTTCCCATTGGTGACGAGTTTCAAATCAGCCAAAGAGAGCACGATTTTATATCCGGGACTTGAATTTGCCCCCCATTAGCTGCGTTCCCAATTTTTAACCTCGATGCCTCCTCTAGTGTTATTTATAATCTCTATGCCAATACCTACGATGACGATTGACATTTCTATAGCGCAAATTTACATGTGGGTATGATCAAATGCGCTTTGCAT
Organism: Paramuricea clavata; assembly: GCA_902702795.2. Taxonomy (NCBI): domain Eukaryota; kingdom Metazoa; phylum Cnidaria; class Anthozoa; order Malacalcyonacea; family Plexauridae; genus Paramuricea; species Paramuricea clavata. The sequence continues at coordinate 30,001 of CACRXK020001215.1, read as the reverse complement.
CAAGTATTACGCTTACCATTTACATACTTAGCCTAGACTATCTATTTTTATAACAATTGGGATATTACTTCCTTAACTGTGTTTATCTTAACCCACCCTGCCAACTTTCCCTGTGAGAGGAAACCAGAGCACTCGGAGAAAACCCACGACTTTTGACAGAGCGTTGACACACGAGTCCGTAGCGAGAATCGAACCTACGAACTCAGAAGTCAAAGGAACAACTACGCCACCAAACTCCAAAGCCCCAGAAGTTTGTAAAAAGGCTGCATATAGTATGCTACAATAAACAGCTAATTTCCTCCTCCTGGCCCCCCATCCCTCTTGTGACCAGCTACTAAATACAGCAATGTGTGGGGGCAGGATGTGTGGGGGCAGGGCAGGTGTGTGGAAAACTATATGCAGCCATACGCGTGAGTGGTGTCCACAAAATTTCCACCTTCATTGTACATTACTGCAATTATGCGCACAATAGGTAGTTTTAGAAAATTGATTTACAAACTTTTCTATAAACAACTGGAAGTTAAATATTTATGATTACAACATACATGAAAGACTAATAACGATGAAGGTATGATCAAAAGGTCCCATACTAAATCTAACAATACTAATTTCTTTTTGAGAGCTATAGAAGTTAAACGTTCTGAAAGATAAAAGAATTACCTTGTCTTTTTTCGTTTTACCCTCCACGACAGCATAAAGATCTCCCAGTGGTCCTGCCATATGTTCAACCTCCCTGAAAGGACAAAAATGTTGACATTTGCCGGAAAGTACGACTGAGACATACGGCTAATAAAACTTACAAGTGCTTACGTCACCCAATTTTCAATCAACCTACACATTAGGTATACGCAATGCAATGTGGGATACATGTGGGTCAAATATTCGTTGTTTGACAGTGACGTGAGGTAAGGACTTCTCAGGTCAATTAGCTTGTTGCTTCTCACTGCTGAAAAAAAGCATGCACCAGTTGGGAATATATTTATTTTAGTTGAGTTGATCTCTTCTGAACTTCGGGGCTTTTGTCTCTTACACATATTGGATTGGAAAACTTTGTTTAAACAGGTTAGCTGAAAGCTGGAAGCTGGTATTCATGAGGACGTAAGAAAATTTTCTGTAGGTAATTGTGTATAAAGAAATTGCATGTATAGGTAATTGTGTATAAAGGAATGTGATCTCAAGATTTTCCTTTCAAGTAATGTGTCAAAACCTAAAATGGAAACTCCTTGTATGTTTATGTCATCAAATGTCAATGACACAAAAGCTTTTGTTTAGAACGGCAAATCTTATTTTCACTTTTTTCTCTTTTTTCTCCTCTTTTTCGCAACTAAACTAATTTTAAATAATTCTGAAATACGTGATTCTAAGTCTATTGCAAATGCTTTTAATAATTATTTTGCTAATATTGGAAATAATTTAACATGTAGCCTAATATTCCCAAGGTGAATAAATGTCCATCCGATTATTTAACTACACCTTTACCAAACAATTTCTATCTTTTTCCTACCACATCCATAGAGATTGAACAAGAAATATCGCGACAAGTCCACTGGTCCTTATAGTATACCAATGATTGTTTTAAAATCGCTTAAGTGTGTGCTATCAAAGCCGTTGGAAATATTTTTTAATAGCACATTTACCACTGGTAGTCGTGATATTTCATGTGGTACATTTCTGGATTTCAGTAAGGCTTTCGATACTGTTAATCATGAAATCCTTATTCAAAAATGAGAATATTACGGTATTCGAGGAATAGCAAATGACTGGTTTGTTTCTTATCTTAGTAATATATGTCAATTTGTTTCCTTGGGAGATGTTACATCTGATTTACAATCCGTTGGTTGTGGTGTTCCACAAGTATCAGTACTGAGTCTATTACTGTTCCTATTATATGTTAATGATTTTAAATGCTGTTCTGAACTTTTGGATTTTCATTTATTTGCTGATGATGCTAATTTATTTTATAAGCATGAAAGTCTGACAGCTCTTGAAATTACTTTAAACAACGAGTTAGTTAATGTGCACAACTGGCTGTGCACAAACAAGCTTTCATTAAATGTTGAAAAATCAAGTTTTGTCGTTTTTCACCCTCCACAACGAAAGTTACCAGCCAATTTTGAACTATTTATTTTTAATCACAAATTAATTAAGGCGGGAGTACTTCATTAAATATGTGGGAATTTTGATAGATTCCAATTTAACTTGGAGAAATCAAGTAAATAATATTGTTAAACAGGGCCGTAGGAAGCTCTTTTCGATTGGGGGGGCTGAAAGCGAGGGCCGAAGGCCCGAGGAAATTTTTAAATTTAGAGTCTCTAAAATGCCATTTTCTGGACTTTGGGGGAAGATTTAACAGAATTCTGATAGTCAGAAAACAGCGTTTTAGTATGTCGAAATTTACAGGAAAGTATGGGCCAGACTGCAGCATTATAAATGCGCGGCGGGAATTTTCGTCGTAAATGGCAGTTGCGCGGAAATGAAGGCAGAACATTTGAGAAAATTTCGAAAATCTGGAGTCTCTAGATGGTCTGAAATGGCATTTTCAGAGTTTTCTTTCGCAAGACCCAACACGCAAAAGACAAAATAAATTATTAGTTCATCAAAAATGTGCAGATTTTGTGGGATTTTCTTGAAAATGCGCTACAGAAATTCAGCTAAAATTTCTACGCGAGGAACGATCTGGAGTATGAGTAATATCTTCATTCTTTGCAGTTTGTTACAGATTAAATGATAAAGTTTGCATGATTTTGAAAAAAGAATGATTATTAGCAAATTATTGGGGGGGGGGGCTGCAGCCCCCCAGCCCCCCGGTTGCTACGGCTCTGTTAAAATAGTTAAGAGAAATGTTGGTATACTTTCTAAACTTCGATATTATGTAGGTTTGCATATTTTAATTAAACTATATTATGCTTTGATTTATCCGTTCCTAATTTATGGAATAATCTCATGGGGTAATACATATAATATTACTCTTCAGCCTTTGTTCATTCTTCAAAAGAAAGCTATACGAATAATGACTTTTTCAAATTTTGACGAACATTCTAGTCCACTTTTCAAACAATTGAATATCGTCAAGTTATATGATCTAGTCACCCTTCATAATGTAGTGTTTATGTATAAGTTTCATAACAATCTATTGCCAATTGCTTGAGTTTGACCATGGATTGTAAAATAACTGTATAGGAAACTTCCTGACGTCACAGTCTAAACCTAGTTGCAATCTGTGACGTCATGTGTATTGCGAAAATTTTCAGCATTTTTGTTGTTTCGCTATATTTTCCGCTTCAAAAGAGTAATATTGAAGCATAAACTGGTCTAATTGTTTTAAAAACATGCCTAAGCCACGACAAAGTATTCAAGGTAAGTGTTTTTCGTCTTTGTTTTGTATTTTTTAACATTTGTAGCTACGAAATTGGCGTCGGCAATTTTTACGAAATTTGCGATGCATTTTTCAGTGTTTAGTGCTTGAAATATTTGCTAAAATTGACCGGGAATACTTAAAGATTTCATCGTAGAATGGCTTAGTCATGTTTATTTGCTCTTTGACGGCTAAAATGTTTAGCGCTGTATTATCGCTAAACATGCCGTTTTTGAGAATTTGGTTTGCAACTAGGTTGCAACGCCATCATCCCATTGAAAACATTAGGTCACGTCAGCTAGTTTCCTATCCATGTATTTTATTATCTATGGTTTGACTAATGGTCGAGGGTCATAGGTTGAGGGCGAGGGTAGAATGGCGAGGGTCGAAAAAATGTTTGTTTGCAAATTTTTAGCAACAGAATCAAATACTTACCATTACACATGCGTATCACAATTAACTTGCTATAGCCCAATGTCAATGTTTTAATTAAGGCCCGTTTACACGGACGATTGTTGCTGCGATTTTAGTTGCTATTTTCTCCTTTTGGAGGATATGAAGGAGTAGATTACTTAATGACGTTGTTATGAAATTTCATAACCTGGAACATTTATAACTCATCCACTCCTTCACATCCATCAGAAGAAGAAAATCGCCCTAAAATCGCAGCAAAAATCGCCCGTGTAAACGGGCCTTTAGCCCCATTATGGAATTTGCCATGGCGCAGAGTAAGTGGTTTGCCATGGCGCATAGTAAGTATGCTTCGCTATTAAACGCAAAGTTTAGTTTGAACAAACAGATATGTTTTATACGCCGATGTATACTAACGAATAAACCCTATTTTGATCATTATGAAATTAACGGATCAAATTTCGATCGCTGCAGTCAAAAGGCGCCGCTTCACATGCCATTTGATAAACTTAACATAAGGCCACATAAAAAAAATTACTTGTTTAGCGTCCCCGCCCGACCTGATAAAAGTCCCCGACCGCCAATTTTTTTAATTTTTTTTTTAAAATCCATCCGAGTTTAGTGCAAAAACTCTCTATAAGAAAGACCGTTTTACTTGAAAAAATGGTGATTTTATTCTTCTGGGAGCTACATGTATGTAATACGTTTACACAAAGTTTCCTTCCCAGAATATATACCTGTTCGCAGCTAAAGTGTTCGCGCGTGACCGCCAAACGGTAATTTTCTGTTTTATTAAAAACATGAACTGTATTAAAAAACATGAACGGATTTTGAAAGAATTAAAGTGAGTTTTGACTGTGGTAATATACTGGA
>CACRXK020001214.1:27652-58098 GCA_902702795.2 Paramuricea clavata | reverse complement strand
CGCTATATATATATATATATATATATATATATATATATATATATATATATATATATATATATATATATATATATATATATATATATATATAAAAGTACTCCGGTTTGATTTATAAACAAGTAAAGCTATCAAACAGAAATAACTTGCATTAAATAGATATTAATGTTCAAAATCGGGAGCATATTTTGGGATGTGTCTAAAATCAGCGAAAATCGGCATATCAAATATTAACTCCAGCGTTTGTTTGCTTAATGACATATCAGGCTAACTTGTATTTCAGTGAATTGTCGTTAGGGTTGGTATAAGGGATATGGCATAGATTTAGACATTTTAACATGCATGTAAGTCTTAGCTGATTGTTTCCTGAAATATTGAACGTTCGAAATTATATGCAAGTATTTAATAGGTCTTCACAAACTAAAAGGTACATGAAACACAATATATGCAAGGCAGGCCCTTAAATTTTTGTTAAATAGCCTAATTTTTTTATGTTTTTCATGGGTTCAAAACAGAGTTGATTATTTCTCGGTTAGAGCAGGATGATTTCTTTAATGAAGTAAATAATATTGCTTTTTGCGAATACACATCACACGCAGTATCAACGCTACTATTTTGTTACGTTTTGTTCCAAAAATGTTGGATGTCTCTGGGGAGTTGCTTGTTATGTCTTATGAAGTTGTATGGTTAGATTGTGTTTCATTCTCAGTTTATTCTGAACTTAACAAGATTAAGAAAAAGCAAAAGAGTTTTAGTGTTCTTAACAAGATTTCAGAACTTTGCAGAAGTTAGAAGAGCTTCACAATTCCATTGTGACAGCATGCCCTAATTCAGAACTACGAACGATATCCATGACGATCCTTAATTCGCGATGCAGTGGTCTCACGCGGATTTCGGACGAATAAATCTTGCTTGTATTTTGTAGATAATAATACTTTGTTTCATAATAAACAATTTGTCAAGTGTCATTCATTTAATGGTAACAGTGCATGTTTCAATCGGCCAAATTTTGATTAATATTTGACACGCCTTTTTTTGCATATTTCAGACACATCCAAAAATATGCTCCCGATTTTAAACATTAATATCTCCGTGAATTTTTCAGTGAAATACAACTGTAATATACCAAAATCTAAGTTAGTCCTTCCTCTATTTTATTCAAGTTATTTCTCTTTAAAAGCTTTATTTGTTTAGAAGTTATTACGAATCAAACCGGAATACTTTTTTGGGACACCCGGTATATATTTATCAGTTATAGACCTGAAACGAGGGGTATTCCACAAAAAATTACCCTGAGGGATGAAATATTCCGAGGGCGAAGCCCGAGGAATATTTCATCCCGCAGGGTAATTTTTTGTGGAATACCCCGAGTGAAAGGTCTATAAATGGTATATTATACCGAACCTTTCAAAAATAAGTAGAAAACAAATGCCATTCAATTAACTTTTAATTTCAAAACACAACTTTTGATAACTTTACATTTAAAAAAGTCGAATTTCCCGCTCAAGCGTGGTATTCGAAGTCGAATACCATGGCCCCGGGTAAAACACCCAGGGTTCAAATTGCCTAGGTCATAGTATTCGCTGAAAAATACCATGGTCATGTGGTACAAATTTAGTTCTCTGATTGGACAAGTTCATTGTGAGGTATAATAAATATATATATATATATATATATATATATATATATATATATATATATATATATATATATATATATATATATATATATATATATATATATATATATATATCAAACGAATCAATCGTATATAATAGATCAGTTGCAACAATAAACGAAAACATGTCTCTTACTGATCGCACAACCAGCATATATATATATATATATATATATATATATATATATATATATATATATATATATATATATATATATATATATATATATATATATATATATATATATATATATATATATATATATATATATATGCATGCACGTATGAATTAGCTTTGCAGACACATAATGCAAAGATTGCATTCCAGCACGTGTTAATTGGCTTTGCAGACACGCAATGCAAAGATTGCATTCCGGTTCATTAACAAAAGACAAGGTTAACCGTTACCTTGCATGTGTCGACAGATGTCGTCTCAGGACAATACATATTTTTTAAAAATGTTTTAACCTTGTATTATTTAAGGCCGTCTTGGCAACACTATTTTCGGCATGGATAAAATTACATACTCCTTCTAAAATTAGTACATTTAGCTGGGAAAGGAATTTGATCTACTTAGAAATGAACCGGCGCAAGACGTCGATTGAATTCAGACAGTATAAGAATAAGTTATAACATACAGGTATATCCTCGTTACCAATTAGATCCTAAGGTCATGCAGCTATTAATTAACTGTAATATTTTGCTCTGTTGAGACATGCAGATAACTAAAATTCTGGAGTAGGTCAGTAGGACACTATTTAATTTCTCCTCTCCTCTGTGCATGATCAAGTGGATTTTAACATCATCTTAAATTAATAATTTCCACTCAACTACACGTGCTGCCGGAAGAACAATTATAGTTGAAGACTTGAAGTGTCTTGCAATTGTAGGATTATCCATTGAACTATGTAAGGATAAACACTATAGGTTCATGCCTCCATTGTGGAATATATCTACCCTGTGCTGTATACGTTACTCACAATTAATGAGCATCAGAATTATTACCAAATTCATCAGTGACTGCCAAATTATTTTCATATGAACATTTACTTTCTCTGAACAAGACGTGACATTGGTGACAATATGCAAACAAACAAAATTTTAAATTTACAGCATTTGATAAAGTGGTACATGTCGGAAAATTGGATTTTGGAGACCTAAAGTCTGCAACTCAAGGGCTGTTGTTAATCAAAGCGATCAAAAAGGTTGTTTACTGTCAGTTTAATGGGATCCAAATCTATAGCCCGGCTTTGTTTCTTACGCATAAACATGATTCTATGAAACCACACCAGCTGCATGTGCTTAACAATGCAACTCTGGCAAAAATAGACTGCATTAAAGATCACGCATGTCAACACAGGGCAATTACACATGCTGTAGTAAGCAATTAACCAATAACGTTATGTTTTCTCACCAAATTGTACGCCGTAAACTGATAATATACGACGGAGTATGCCCTCTAGAACAAGGGTAATGAAACTACTAAATTGATCCTGCATAAAAAGTGTAAACGGATACAAAGTTGGGAAGAACGCCAAAGAGGTTCATATGAATTTTCATTTTAATGCAGATCATTTATGTGCAGTGCAAATTGTTTGTTGATGCATAAAGATCAGAGATTCTGCCAACCCCCTGCCGAAAGTCCTGCATGGGTGTGCCTTCGGCTAAAATTAAGTGCATTTAGTTTCTGAAAGCAATATATAGCTATTCAGTTACCCTGAGTGCAGAAGTTTTCTGATGTCAGGCGGGTTTTTTATTTTACTCTGCCCCGAAGTGCTAACTACAGCTGAACGGAAACCTCTGATCCAGGGTAGCTTTCAGTGGGCCGGTAATGTAGCAAAATCCTGCTGTAACGAAGAGCAATATGACGTGGAATGATGTAGGTACAATTGTATGCATCTTTTAAAATTATTTTGTTTGAAACAAAATTTTACTGGCTGCTTTTAGAAATTCAATCCCTTTCATTTTATTGCCCTAACCGATAAACATTTCTGAAAGGGAAAATTAGAATAACTTGAATAAAGCAATGATTGTAAATATTAGTATAAAAACGTTTTGTTCCAACTGATAGAGATCGAAATATTGACTCAAACTAGATATTGGTTCCTGTTATCTGAGCCTTCAATTGTTATTGTAAAATTAATAAAAAAGGCGGGAAAAAAGAAAACATTAACCGACTATCGGAAAGGCAAGCAATTTACATCATATAAATAAAAGATTGCTGTCAGCACAGTGCACCATCATAACTGGATGCATAGAAGATTGAATTAACAATTAAAAAACAAAACTGAAATATATGATAATGATATGTGATAGGATGTGGAGCAAACCCTCCACATCCTGCATTGAACCTAAGTTTCGTTTTTCTGTTTCATACATGCAATAAACCAGAGTAGGATTAAAATATTTCCTAAAAATCTCTTCCACAATCCCAGTTGACTTCCAAAAAACAATCGATATAAACTGCCATAAAACAACATGAAAACGCAAAGCATTATTCGACTAACATTGACTAATATTATAACATTAATGTTGACTGACATTGCATCGACAAAGAATGAATGACGCTCAACTCAAAGTTAATATTTGCCCTTTATTTCTAAAAGATAACTGACACAAACAATTATTACAGTGGTGGCGCCAGAAATTTCCCAACGGAGGGGCTATATGCAAATTTTTTCATGGTTAAGCGTGTTAAAGTAGCAAAATTAATGAATATATACTCAGTAACATATTTTATATACTTAAAATATACAATTTAGCCAACATAATGTGTTCTTCAGAGAATGCTTCCTTTAACGTCTCCAGGTAAGATAGCATCTGAAGAAGTCATTTTTGGTGATCTTCTTTGTCCTTTCGTTTAAGCAAGTGATGAAAGGTTGCTATTTCGCAGTGTAGGCAATCGGTATTGACATTAAACAACTTTGCAAAAGCCACAAGTGAATCTTCCTTGCAAAAGCCACAAGTGAATCTTCCACCACTGGTGTTAGCAACTGCATGACATTTTACAATATATCATTTACTTGACTTAATGGCCGAATTCAATCTGATAGCTGACCTTCAAATGGCTCCATTATTATCCTCTTAAACAAAGCGAAGTTTCTAGAATTACGTGATCTTTCTTAGATTTCAGAACGGGAAGTTCTTAAACGACCAATGCGAATATGAGGTGTTAATGGCCTGCAGGTGTTGATAAATTTGCCGCGGATTCGAAGATTGTACTTCTATTGTGAAGGGATTTAGGATGGGCAAAGAGTTTCATCTCTTATTGTTTTTCTTTTGACAATATATTATACGTCGTTATATACGTACATCGAGAATGATGATACATGAATTTGTATAATATACTTTGGCTTTGGAATTGAAAAGTTGAAATTTGCAGTACTCCTGATAAAGTACCATGAATGTAATATAACGCACTATAGTTAATTAGTGGTTATTTGCAAGTTGCATATATATTTATTCCATAAGAAGGTCCCTAGCATAGACTTTCCATAAAGTCTACCAAGTCTGATAAGTAATCCTGTTTGTTCAGTAGATATTATAAATATATCTTAAGTCAATATGTAGCTCAATTGTTCCCAAGCAAATATAATAATATAATTCCATCATAACTGATAAGCCTCTTATTATCTCAAAACACTATTCGTATTGTTAAGTCAACTGAAAGACGTGCACTCGTCTGGTTTCCTGTTGAAGTATAGGGAGGAGAGGTGGAATTGGATTACCCAGAGAAAACTCGAAATGTTTAGGGAAGTAAACTATAGAATCAGTCTTTCCACATGAGTACGACTAATGCACAATTGCACCGCTCAAAATGCTGCATACAGCAAGAATCAAGTCTCATTCTAGAGGTGAAAGGCTATTTCAGTATAATCAACGTGCCACTCTCATTGTAAAGTGTACTCTTTAGTCTTTACCGAATTTGATAATCAAATGTATAAACCAATCTCCAACAAGGGTTTTCCAATATACATTAAGAGGTCGTTCACAATTAGCACACCTTGAGATCGATCCAAATTTGAGCGATCTCAAACTGATCCGAGGATTTCTCATTTGTGGAGTGTCTATGCACTTGCACAAAAGCTTGAATGAATTAACCGAATTATAACTACCATTAATAATAATTGGAAAAAATTCCAGGTTGCTAAGCAAGAAATTAGCTCAGTTGTAAAACGGGAACCGATCCGCGAGACCACCTTTTGAGGTGGTTTGGTTTAGATCCACGAATCGGTCTCCGGTCACTCGGTCCAACACGGCTCTGAATCGATTTCGGTCAAAATCGCAAGTATGAAAGGTTCCTAAATTACTTATAGCACCAGAGCACAATACAGAGGGTCCTAAAGAGGGGGGGAGGTCTAGATTCCATTTCTCAGCCCTGTATTTTCTCTAAATCCCATTTCCCAGCCCTTTTTTTAGATCCCCAGTCCCACTGCAAAAGAATCCCAGTCCCACTGCAAAATTGAAAGAAAATCCCAGAGCAGGTGGTTCATCTATGATGACTTTTACTCACAATCACTGCGTTCAATTGACCTTTTTAGAACTAGTTTTGCCTAGAAAAAGGTATATGACTGACTGACAATAGCAGAAAAATGACCTCATTGAGCTATAAGTCGGTTAAATTCAGTTTTCAAATTCTCTTTAAAAAACTCATTAATAATTCATAAAGAAAAGACAAAGGAAATCACTAGCATACGTCGGTGGTTTTATATCTGATAAAAAATCATGTAAACTTTAGCTTTGATTTTCTCGACTTAGACCACGTTTATTTTTAAAATTTTAAATTTAAACGATTTAAACATTTTAAGCGTTTTTAAGCGATTTAAACACTCGCAGTCCGTGCTTTATCAGATATAGAACTCTCGGCTGTCGCCTCGAGTTTTATATCTGATAAAGCACTCCTGCTCGTGTTTTAAATTGTACATCAAAAAGTGTATTTATTAAAGTTATTTCACTCTGAAATGTTCAACTACACCTGTCTTCATAATGGTATTTTGGTTTTCCCATTCCCATTTTCGTATCTGCATGTCATTCCTATATAGTCCCAGTCATACAAATCCTATTTTCCCAGTCCAAAAATAGGCAAATCCCAGTTCGGAATCCCATTTACCCCTTCAGGTCCCCAAATACTCAACGCCAAATCAGCGAGGATCTCTCAGGGGGTCTACGGTTCTTTGTTCCCTAGACTTGCTCACGAAGCTAACATGTTTTCTTATTCCCTATGTTTTTTCGGCTTTGTTCACGTGTTCCCATTGTGTTCATGTCTTTGCAAAAATATGCCTTGTCCCCGCTTGCCTTGGAAACCCATGGGAGACCATCATCAGTACATGCACATTTGTGTTAAAGTCTCTTGGGTGCGTGCGTGCGTGCGTGCGTGCGTTCGTGCGTGCGTGCGTGCAGGGATTGCTTGAAATCCGTACCTATAATATCTCATGCCGATATATGTTTACTAACCCCACTCCCCATGCAGGCCATAATGTAGGCTATTTAATTAACTACTCACCAACTCAGTCTAACTATACTCAATTTGTCGTGATTATATATACTCGGAATGCACCATCGGCATTGCTCAATATTAATACTGCTATGTTTTCAAAATCATATGGGAAATTATGAAATAAAATATTATGTTATAATAACGTGCATGAAGAATCGATTGAATTAATTATTGAAAATTAGTTATTGCGAAAACTAGTACATTGAAACATATAGGCTATCTACAATTGGCTTTGGGTAATAGTTAAAACTTCAAGTATGTTTTCATTGTCTGCTGATCAGCATGGCCAAACATAGACATGCTGTCTCGTTGCATGCACGTTAAAAATGAGGCGGAGCTAAAAAAATTCAAATTCACAATTATGACAATTATCAACAGACGTCTGAGAGTATTAAGTTTCGGTGTTCACGTCCAGTTTGTTTCGAGCTTCATGCCTGCATGTACTAATCAGTGTAGAGTCCTCGCTGTTGCCAAATGCTTGACTAAAAGTTGAATCAATGAAAATAATAACAAATCTCGTCGCTCCTGACGAATGATGCATTGATGAAGATGAAGCATTCATACAATTTCAGAAGACATGGTGTCCAATATCCACAACACAAGAAGTGAGTTACTTCTTATAAACTAAATATTACCCACGACTTGAATTCTGAAATGATTTTTATCAACTGAGTATCAGCATGCAAGTAAGTTGATTATTAATGCTAATAATGTAAATTGAATCTACTGGCACTCCCTTCTCGTGATCTTGTGAACAGTTATAGAGGATTTGAACAACTCAAGTCGCGAGGCGTCATGCAATTTCACGAATTACATGAATTCTCGAATACGTGTGAAAATTGAGAAATTTTGGCGCCGAACTAGAGGAATAATGCACTTTCGTATACAATAGCTGAATTTTAATGAAAATTACTGCTCATTACCATGGCATGCATCGATCTACACTTCACATGCAGTCTCCACAATCGCATTCAGGAATTTTCACCATAAATTACTTCCAATCATACATGCAGTATATATAAATGCGAACACGAAACACTCCAGTCCAGTCCAGTCCAGAGCAATATCCCGACATCGTTCGAAAAACATATCAGTCTTTGCTTTACCGAACCATATACTGTAGGTATAGATTATAGAAATAGGTATAGAGTCGCGATCATCATATTATATAAAATAATTCGAATGCTGTAGTTCATTATTATACACCGTAGCCAATGACAATGTGATAACGGCTCCTTCACTACAGCTTGCATCTCATAATATTCAAATAACTTTTAGGGCTATATGTGCATCTTTTTATAAAAGATTTTGGTTGACTGCAAGTCTTTATTGTTATTAATTTGGAGGTCATAATATATGCCTTTAATTTGCATGCATGTCTTGCATGATGCATGTTTCCATACTCATGCACATGAAGGCAACATGTATATTTAATATAGTATTAGATAATAGTATTATTAATAGCAAAACTCAAAAGTGAAAAATGAAATTACATGCCTCGCATGGCTCTACAAATCACGAAATATAGTGCACAAGTGTAAGTTACTTTCATTTTAAATATTTCATGCGCTATATAGTATGGCATCAGTATATTTATAGATGTTCACTTACGTTTACATATGCATATGCATGCATTCTTGAACACAAAAGGCCACAAAATACTATATAGTTGTATATAAACTATGGGGGCAAGGAATAATTTAGTCAAGAATTTCAGGGAAATTGAATGCAATATAACTCCACTTCAATAAATGCATTTTTTTGAAGATATTGCCTGGGTTTTATTACATTTGAATAATAGGCTGTTGTGAAGGCACTATATATATATATATATATATATATATATATATATATATATATATATATATATATATATATATATATATATATATATATATATATATATATATATATATATATATATATATATATATACACCTATATATAAAAAATCCCTAAGCATCTTGACTCAAAAACTTGAGTAAAATAGTGCATACGGTTATATTCACGCTCAAATTTATGAGCATATTTACTCAATATTTGTGTAAAGGAAATCTTTACTCAGAACATTAAGTATATAATTAAAATTTTACTAGAAAGAAATTGACTAATTTTACTCAAAATTTTGAGTCACTGTTGCCGTGTTAGTGCATTATTTTACTCAAGTTTTTGAGTCAAAATACTCAGGGATTTTAGGAGGTATAGCTTCCTAAGATTCGAAGACTGAATTTTATTTGTTATAATATATTTTGTATATTTAGTTATAAATCGGTAAATTCTTATCATGGTATTTAATATTATAGTGCATCATGCACATAGAAATATTTTGAGAAGGTCATGCAAATATTGAAACATTGTATACGCTTTTAAGGTAAAGCAAGTGCTTGCCAAATTTTTTGGTAAAATCATATATATTGATTTCATGTTATTAATTTTTTAATGAATGAAGAGGCATAAAGTGCAGATTTGTGCCTTTGGGCTTTGTAAAAGTGATGAAATATGTAGAATATATGAAGTCATAAGATATACACATCTCAAAAAAATTCTATGGAGTATAGGGCTATATATAATATGCCTAATGGGAGTTTTGAATTTCTAGAACTCGTAACTGATGAGCATGCAGCGCTGATTTTATTGCAAATAAAGATGTACAAAGAACAATTAAATTCTGAAATTGTTATGCATGATTCATCGTGCTTCTGATCATGTTTGCAAAATAGTTTTTACTCAAAACATAATTTATCAGTTTGTGTTAATTATTTCTCCAAAATGGAGAACACAAACAAATCAATCTCTATGTAAACATGCGGATAAAAATCTTTTATATAGCTGTGACTAAGGCCACATAAAAAAATAGTTGGTTAGGGCCTTGGCTTTTGCCAAAAAGTGGGCGGGCGGGCGCTTTTTTTTAATTTTTACTAATTTTTAACGCAAAGTTTTAGGTCCAAAACTGGATTTTCTTGCGCAGTGCAGATATTTTTTTAGTATATTTCAAAATATGATTCACACAGTCATTTTCGTACGCAATTTCTACAGTCAACAGAAATACTATACATATATCAGAGCCCGTTGATCAATAAAAGTTGGGGTTTTTTAAAATAAAAAATCCTGAGCGGGGCCTTTTTTGTGGGCGGGCGAGGACGCTAACCAACTATTTTTTTATGTGGCCTAAGCACAATTTCGAGAACTGTTTTCTGGAATTGATAACTGATGCGTCAGTTTATTGGAATTAGAATGTGCTAGCATGCATTGTTAATTAATTATACGATATCAGATGCTAGTTCCCAAACCACGTTAGGAGATTAAATTGAAAGTCCAAAGAAAAAACTTGAATTTTGATAAAATCTTATATTAATTATAAAATTATTTTTTCATGATTTTGGCGTGCTCAATCGATATTGAACACTTGGGAAGTTAGGAGAGCACTCAAGCGCTAGAGTCGGTCTCGGCTAGAGTTGGTCTCGGCTCAATAACTCGATTGACACGCCAAATCATGAAACATTTTTAAACAGCAATACTTTCGCTGAGTTATCAATCCATGACTGAATATTTGCTTAGCGCAAGAGCAAACGCCTTTCACCTCTGAGATTGTGGGTTCGATCCTTGCATCGGACTAATGAAACGTATGTGAAAAGTAACTTGACATTTATGTGAGTTAGTCAGCGCTCATACCGAAAGTCGTGGCTTTTCTCCGGGTATTCTGGTTTCCTCCCACATGGAATGTGGAATGTTGACAGGGTGGGTTGGCGTGATTAGCCCCCTAACTGACCCTTCCACCGTAACTGTGCTCCGTGATCAGACATGAGTCATAAGGTGGCTGCCAGAGGCGCCCTTAGTAAGCCTTCGACTGGATTAGGTTCAGCTGCGTCCTTCGCAATTCAGCTTGGCTTTCAGCTGCAAGTAAGGATGATTATCACACCCCATGCCTATACTTACTTACTTACTTACTTACTTACTTACTTACTAGTGAAACAAGGACCGTGCACATTTTGGGATACACCTTCAAACCATGTATTCTAGTAAGTGCTCAAGTGCGGTATGATTGACAGTGCACTACTGTGCCAAACTCTCCACTTTGCCTATGCAAGGTATAGAGGCAAGGCTGACAGACTGTATAGAGGCAAGGCAAAGGTATAGAGGCAAGGCAAGGTATAGAGGCCGATAGTCAAGGCCACCTGTAGGTTTTACTAACTTAATGAATTTCTGATTTCAATGTTAATGAAAATATGATTAAAAGTACACCACACCTAGCTTTGACAAAGTATTATTAATAGCAAAAACTCTGAGAAGATTTGTTATCTGCACGAAAATTGCAGGTACACTCAGGTATTATTAAAAAATAGATTCACCCGACATACCATGTACCTCTGGGGCTTTTGTTAAAAACTGCACAGTATGTTTGCATTTTCCCCCTGAAAATTAAACTATAATGCTATAACGAGTTATGTCTGACTTTGAAACGTCTGCTATTAAATTAACATGCGGTATAATTTAGATAAATAGCTGTCGCTGCGTTGACGTCAGGGAAGTTAATCTATGATCTTTTAATGTAAACAGGGAAGTACAAAGAAATAAATAATATCGGTGATTTGCTTGTTGTGTAATAGAATTATGCCCTTTCCACTGTAAAAATAGCAGTTTGCCGACTACTTTTTATATTAGTACGACTGGACAGTTGCCAAAATGTAATCCGAACCATTTGCTAAATTTTGCAATTCACAGAAATGTTGTCTAAGATGTCACGTGATGCGTGTCACAATATAATGGCCACGCTATTGAATGACTCGGATTACAGACGCACAAATATCCAGACCATCGCCAGACAGACACAGAGAATGACAACGATATGTCTTCAATTCCACATCTACAGTAGGTAGGTGCTATCATAGTTGTACTGGAAATACCAAATGTATTTTAAAATTCTGGAAATGAGCTTGTTTAGCTTATTCATTTTAAAATTCGAATGTGCTCATCATGTTCACCAAATTGAACCAAAGGAAATTGATACCCAAGTCTTCTATATATGTTCACATGCAGTTGACTGCTGGAGAAAAATAAAGTGATGTAGTTGTTATTTTGTTTGTGTTTATCGTTTGGAAGAACTGCATAGATCTTGAAAATTCATAGCATAGTGAATCGAGTAATTGGCATGCATTTGTGCGCTCTTATAGTCTTACGATTAAGCAAAGGCTCGAAGATATCATCTTGAACGGTCTCTGTCAGTGTAGGTAGTGCCAAGAAAGCCTCGGATTGATTGGGATGTAAACGTACCTGAAAAATACAAGGAGAACTTCGACGTTCCGAGCGAAGGCCCTTCATCGGGAAGTTATAGCCAAAGGCTCGAAGAACCACTCCCAATTGTATATATACCCAACAAAGAAAAACGCTTTCCACATATATGCTTGCCTTGCTAACCATGCGCTATAAAAAGTCAATCTTCAAATGTGTATTGACTCGATTAATATTAATTCAAAATAGAAATATTTCAAAATTTCCTATATATAGCTATATAATGCGAATTTCTTTACAGCTGCGCCGGTTGACAATGCCAAGCAAACAAAAGTTCCTTCCACCTACATCTTTTTCCGGACTAAACGATTTACTATACGAATGCTTGGCTTACAAGTTGTAATTTTGAATTAGCTAAGATATTAATATCAATGACAATGTGTTGAGTCATAAAAACTTGTCATGGCAGAGGCTATATATTCGTAAAAAGTTCGTAGGCCTACAGCTGTATACTTCGGAACATGCCAATTGGCAGCAGCAACACCAAACACTGAATCAACAAATTCCTTTATATTTTGAAACATCGTTATGTCGAATGAAGCGGCGCAGTAAATAATGTTGAAGGCTATATATTTTAGGTACTTGTGCGCATAGATCGGGACAGTATATTTATATGCATGCATGATGGTTCTCAGCAACGCGGCAACAAGCTGAATGGCAATTCCCTGTAAAGCTTTCCCAAAATATATATATATATATAAACATGGCCGGCTATATAGCTGACGAATATACGAATGCGTTGGTTTTTTACATTTACATACACGTGCCGCCGCATGCACACATTTGTTCATTAGCCGTATCGTCGTAGGCAGTAGTCGTCACGACCTGCATGCTTCATGTATGGGGCTGGTATGAGACTCAGAGAATTTGAGAAAAAAACTTGCTTACTTGCGAACAAAGCTTGCTTACTATATCAGTACTGTTAGTACATGATTGCATGTACATTGTGTCACTGAGGAAAATTTTGTTTGTATATATATGTTTCTCAAGCTCTAACAACTTGCACGTAAGGTTGTTGCTAAATAATAAACAGCATAAATGTTCGCATCTACATAAGTTGAATTCTCCGGCTTTGCGGTTGAAGTTATACGCTCAACCTTTGACTTTAAACCTTAAACTCTAAGCGCGACAATTAATAATTATGGTAGAAAGACTTGGGACAAGCTCTCTCTCCTCTTTTAACAATGCGAACCTTGATATCAGGCGATTCGCCGAAGCGAGAGATAGAGGCGCTAGACTGTAATGAGCGAAACTAGTCATTACATCTGCCTCTATCCCTTGTTTATGTCTTATGATATCGAAGCTTCGCCTTGTTAGTTAAAAAGGAAAGCTCTGTGGAGGAGAGAGCTAGGGACAAGCTTTGGTGCCTCCAGACTTTTGAGGACAAGGTTTGGTAAACATCGGCGTGTTGTCATTGCATGGGAACGATGCCAACCAACCTCATACCAGCTTTTAATATTGGCAATCACAGTCTTTCAGATATGAAAATTCGAGCCGTCTGTCCTACTAGCGGCTGTCATTGCTACCAAAAATATACAGCAGGACAGCCAGATTTTTCTGATGTTTAGCTATATATCTGTCCTTACCTAACTTTAATCCCCTTCTTATTTATTACACTTGCATATGTTTCATTATATTCCTTATATTTTTTTAATTATCCCGTAATTCCTTCCTTTTCCTTAACCTAGTCCATCTGATTGGTTTATTTTTTGTCACGTGATCGCTTTTATATTCACTAGTATAAGAGCACATGTATTTTCCCGATCCATACTACTAATTTCCCGACGAAGGGCCTTAATTCGCTCGAAACATTGACGTTTTACTTGTATTTTTCAGATAGTTGAATCGCTCTCAATCCGCTTTTTTCTGGTGTTTTTGTCACAACCTACGCTGGCACAGACCGTTCAGGGAATTTAAATTAAAGAATAAAATAATGATGATTTGGTGTTCCAATTATTTTGCCGTACATTTGATTTACTATACATACGTTTGTCATTTTCATGCTTAAACATACACCTATATAGTATAGGACCAGCCCTTCATGTAGCTATAGGGCTCATGCATATAAAACCCCTTAGACTAATCAATAATATTTTCCAAGAAATCTTTGATGTCGTGTCATTATGATTATTGGCAGAATTATAAGATCGCACGACATCACGTGATCATATCTGTCCATAAGACCGCCAGCTGCCAAATATACAATTAGATAGTCACATGGCCCCACGGAAGAAAGAAGAATGTCTGCCGTTGTCTGACATAAAGGTATGAGTTAACTTATACAACTTTTTACAGTCCATGTTATTACTACTAACGTATTGCCCTGTTCGGTTTTGCGATTCACGTTTGGCTTTCTAAAATAAATGTTACTTTACCGATATATATATGATTTAATTTTGTCATCATATACTCTACAAAACAGTATAGAACAGGCAAAACATATTTGGGACATTTCTATATCACAATGTTCTTTATTTTTTTATTTTAAATACAACACGGAAGCCCGCAGTGAATCTCATAAACAGTGTCTTGATAGGCTACATAACATTACTGCATGGTGCATGGAGTAAGGGCATGAGCTGCACATATACATATATGTGTGAATATAAATTATGCAACCATGCAACGCGCATTTCACCAAGCGAGAAACCTCTGAACCCATGCAACTATATATTCATTATTTCCATTGCTTTAGACATACTATTATCATATTTTTATAATTAAGACTACACGAATATTCGGCGTTTTTCATGTTGAGTTGAACTCATAGTTCTGCATGTAACTATGATCGCTATAATCGATGGCATCATGCAGTATACGCGCAAATGCGTAAAACCAGCAACCACTTTAGCTATACAGACTACAGTATCCATATACAAGTGAATATATAGATGCATGTAGATTCTACGCTGTCGATGATACTATATAATTATAGCTATAGGTCCACAATTTATACACAATTAATATTATTTTAGAACGATGGCTGAGAATATATAAAAGGTTCTGTACCTTATTTTATGCTCTACCTAAACCTTCACATGGTTAGAATTTTAATGTTAGCATTGATATAGCTGAGTCACGTTCCAAATCTAGATAAAGAGTCCTTTACAACTGATTACTGTATCAGTATAGAAATCTTTGCCAGCATATTCTCAAGCGATCAAGTGCCGATACGTTATAACTAAAGGCTGTACAAGATGGCAGTTTTTAATTCTAAACAAACTTTAACTTTAACAAAGGAAGGATTTCACAGACCAATCTTGCCTGAACAACAAATTTTGTATGCACTGTACATTTATTGAGTTTCGTTTCATATATAAAATGTTCTCAAGCGCTGGAGTGCAATACATTAAGTCAAAGGGGCTGTACATTACTATACTGATAACGTTTCCAAGATGGCAGCTTTTAATTCTAATTAAGCAAAGGAAGAATTACATAGCCTGTCATAGGCCTACATGCAAACCAATCTTGTCTGGACAATAAGTTGCATGCATGTACTGCATGTAGTCTGTATATTTATTTTTTGTTTCATATATAAAGTATAGCATTATATAATGCACTTTTAGCCGGCTTATACACGACAGTCAGATCCAGTTTTGATTGGCGACATGCAGATAACTGTTGCTTTAATTATCAGCATGCGAGACAGTTTCGCAACAGATGATATAATTATCATTATGAACAATAGTACTATCATAGAAGCTAGTATAGGATATGAAGATGGATTTGGGGAATTCAGAAGTTATTGACAATTATTTATTTAAGAAATATTATTAAAGATGCCAAAATCTGAGAAATCGCGTGCATATGAATATAATAATATAATTGTATATAGCTTAATTTTGCACTTGGAAATAAAATTAGTCAAGCTAAACTTATACTATTAACCAACGTTTCACTGTGGCATATATTCGTGAATAAATATATTGCTGTCAGTGTTTTTAGCAGCAAATTTGCCCAACATTTTTATAGCTACGTTTTTTTGATTATTTTTTTGTATTTTTTGTATTGGCCCTTAAAATCTATAGTGAACCAACATAACTGCTAATTTTGAAACACACTTCCCCACATCATCGCCCGCATCACAAAAACTGATAAAGAAAGTTTGATATTGATATTCCAAAGACTGCCCGATTTTTGGAATGCACAGCAACGCCTGAGAATTGTGGCTATAAAATCCCTCATATTTTGCATATTAAGAATACTAGTCTGAAATATACTGAATAAAAAGTTGATTATAAATTCTTAGGGTTATAAGCTTTCTGAATCATTAATAACGTCTATATAAGTTATCCACTGCAGGTCACTATGTATAGTGACAAATTATAATATTTATAATTAATATAAAGGTATAGCACCAATTAATGTATCAGTATCCTAATACAGCATGCATGCAGATAGACTTTCAAAGACTATATATAATATAGCTATAGTTACTATAGCTATAGTTCCAGTCAGACATTTACTACACTGTCTACAGCTTATACAATTGGCAGTTTCATTAATCATTAATATGTTATGAAAGGCTTTCTTTTTAGTTAGCTTACATGTATCAGCCTGCGACACGTGCGTGGACATGGTCGTTTCTTTTAGTCTCATTCACAAGTGCTTGGATATTATACACTTCCTACACCGTCTCTTTCAATATTTGTATTTGTAGTCTGAATAACCAATATGTCGCAATAAAACCATTTGAATCTTCATTGTGTACACTAAAGTTGCTCGATTACTATTCGACAGGGTAAAAATTCTTGAGTTCTGCTGCTGAGTTCTGCTTGCACGGTTTCCATCATTTCCTCCAAATTAGTCGGAGTCTCCCAAAGTTATTCATGAACCAAACGATTCTGATTCGTACGCCCACGTGTCGCGCGAATTATGAGACTTCTAATAGATTCTCACTCTAAATTCTCCATGAAAGGTTACATATGCTGCTTTCCTAGTTGCATATGTGGAGTTGTGTATGTCGTATTATATTAGTGCTGCTGCTACAGATTTTATGCTAAATTAATTGTCGTTGATATTCTCTATACTGACTATAGGGGATCGAATTACAAAACGAACAAGGAAACTGCGGAGTTATTTTTATTATTTAGAAATGACAAGAGTCGAATTCCTGAGAGAATTCCTGTACCCTTTTGGTCAAAGTCAGAGAGTAAACTTAGCAGCAGGAAGCAGGCGGTCTTTTAGGCCTAGTAAGAACTTTAATACGCCGCCAATTTTTGGAGAACGCTATATAGTAAGAGAGATACCACATGCATAGTTTGCAGACTTTCCAAAACGGCACGTCATCTCTATAGACAACAAAGGATTGTTTATATTGTTATATTGCTTAGTTCTATACGGTTACGCTCCATTTTGATCCTGTTTTGCAGAATTTATATATTTCTACAGCATGTCCATTACCAAGAACCATTTCAAGCCACTGAAGTAAAAATGTCATTGACGTATCGGCAAATTCATGTACCTAATGCGAACATTTCCATTACAAGATGGGTTGGCCGGGTCAATTGGAAGCAAGTTTTTTAGACATTGTCTCATGTTTTGTGTCTTTGGTATTTTTTGTTGGAACGGCATGCTGATCAGTGAATAATGATATGTGCAATGAAATAATGGTGAGAGCGTATAGACTATAGATTTATACAATTCCACAAAGGTATGCCGGCACGAATTAGGAGAAACGCAAGAATGTAGTAATAGTTATTTTGCATTTTAATTAAAAGCAAATCAAGTAAAATTCCTACCAAGATGAAAAAATGAGCTAAATTTTTTCACATTAAAGGGCTATAAATTGTTTCACATTTTAAAGGCAAATTAGGTAAAAAGGCATTCCACGGACACATTATAGGGCCAGTAGAATTTAAACCAATATCAGGCAGTTTGAGGTCTATCTGCCCCCTACATTGCTGAGACGTAATTTCCATATTAGATTCGATATATTGATATGCTATGTCTGCAGACAGAGAAAACATACTTGATTTGTGTGCATGATGCATGCACATGTTGAAATTTTAAAATTTTATTTTTGTATCGAAGCTTACGCCAGTTGAATTCCTCGAGGAATTCCTAACTGCATGCTTAATTCCGTTGAAGATGTACTGCGAAGGAAAAATAGAAATCACCAGGAATGCTGACTTTGCAGCTGAAAATCATCTTACCATGTGGTCGCTCTTTCAACCATCTCAGTATGACTGTGTACATGTCAAATTAATAAAAATACCTTTCATCCATGGCGTGGTAGTGAAATATCGCAACAATAAACGATAGGTAAATAATCTTCTATTGACCGAATTCTCCGCAGGCTTAAAAGATAGTACTTTATTTACATTCATTAGATTAGAGCATAAGGCATGTGTAAATCATCGACGTCACCAAGTCTAAGAAATGCATAAGTGGTATTGTAGTGTCTGTCTTGAATGCGATTGATGTATTAAGTTCTCGATCTCGTGCCCTTAGAATAAGTTGTTGGGCAAAATAGTCACGAAGAATAAATGTAATGAAGAATACTGCGTTTACAGATCTTAGGTGAGTATTTAGTTATCTATGACGTACATCTGTCTGAAATCTCAATTTAGTTAAATCAATTATGAACAGTAGTCTGTGTATAGGACTTTAGGTACGTGTTAAACTAATCAGTAATGAGGTTTACTGAACTCTGCAGCTACATTCGCGAGGTATATACGACAAGCATGCAAAACGTACTGTCATGTATCATTGCATGGAGTCGAGTATCGTATATATATAACGCATTAACGTTAACTAGCTTAGAAATCGCGTGAGCGGGTTAATAAATGCACGTATTTCATTTACTTTCTCTAAAAAATAACAGGGACCTGATAACTGCATGAAAGAGCTATCATTGTTAAAGTACAATTGTAGGTGCATGCTGTATATAGTCGTGTAGATAGGCTGTACGCGTGGATCGAGGATTCCAGATCGAAATTAATGTCTGTTAGAGTTTATAACCCTGTTGATATTTCTAGATTTCATGCGCTTTCGAGCACTGAAGAGATTGACGTCAATGACGTGTCGCAATATTAGACAAAGTATTTACAATCATGCAGTTAGTACTCTGCTTCACGATGTTCATGTTCGGTATATGGCGTTGCCGTTGTAGGTGAATGATCCTAATTTGTATACCTAAAATCGGCTAATTTCAGGGACTTTTTTCCTACTTGATCAAATACGACGTGCAAGCTATAGAAACAACCTCCACATGCAGGCACCGAACAATATTTAGGTATATGTATACGATGCTATATATTAGGTATGTAGCTATACGATACTATACAATATGTCTTTATACTTGGCATTTAGACCGAGACTCAATCACTACGGTACCTCAGGATAGATCCGGTATAAAAAGATGCATGGAAAAGCATTCTCAGTTCCATCTTCTTCAATTTCATCTAACAGGAAAAATATATTGATATATCATGCATTATATAAAATACATATTTCAGAGGATATTGAAATCAAATTGCGTTGATAGCCATGAATTAAATTTATAAATAAGACAATCATACAGACCCCTCCCTTCAGACAGCACGAAAACCTTGTATTGTGTTAAGATTATTAACTTCAAGTATAGCTTGAAGCAGTTTGTCTAACAACTTGTTTACAAGACAGTTTATGCAAATGATCTTTAATTTGCAATAATATCGAAACTGGTACAGCCTACAGCTATAGGAGGTTGTGATGCAAAACATCTTGTTGTGAGCACACATTGCAACAGCTGCGGGCAGGACAGACTCGGGAATCTCATTGTGATCATAGACTCATAGTGATCACCTGCCTTTCATACAAAACCAGACACAATGTAACGCCCACCGTGACTGAAAACCGAGCAAACGAGACAGAGGTGGGTGGAGTTTGCTTAGGAGGAAGCTTTAAGCACTGACCTCATAGTGTTTTAAGGCCTTATTAATCAAACTACGATGACAAATGAACAACAAGTCGAGTTTATTTTTAAACCTACACGTGTTTCACTAAACCTACAGTTGTTGAAGGAAATGAAAAAGAAACATATTATATATAGAGATATATATTTTTGCAGACTCTATGGATTAAGGTATAACCATGGACTGAACTGATGAACACTGGATTCATCAACTCTGAATTGGTATAGAGTGCATTTCTCAGCCTTATTAATTACTGTTGTTTACAGTACACTGCTTAATTAAAACTTGAAATCGAAAAGCCGCCTTTCTTGAACAAATACCAAGAATTCAAAGTAACAAGTGAAAATTTACCAGGGGCCTGTCGATCGAAGGCTGGTGAGTTCGTTACTCAGTTTAATCCTAAGATTAACGAAAACTTCAGAGTAACCTTCCCAACAGTTTGTTCATAAACATGGAACATTTTTCTAGAAACCTTGCATGTTGGGATCACTGGAAGATTACTTTTTCACAGGTTTGAAATGAACAGATCACAGATGTGCTGATCAACCCAAAAACTATAAACACGGAATTAAGTTTAACCTATAGGTTAATTAGCACTATATATATATCAGTAATCGATGTATGAGTATGGTGTCAAGGTTACCTTAAGATATTTAATACTTTTTCTCAATTGTTGGTGTAGGAGAAGAAAAATATTAAAGCAAATAAAAAATACTTTCAATGTGTTATAGCACTAGAGCTTAATTTGTGTTTTCTTGTAGCAATACATATATGTGCATATCATCCAGTGATATCATCCATGCATATATGTCAATGCATTAGTGAATGTACTTCGAAATAATTTTATATTTTACAGTAGCTGCCAACCAATTCCTAAGTTCATGACTCCAGTCCTTCCTTGTTCCCGGTAGACATATCTAAAATTGGTCTATAATCACAAATAACTCATAGACAATGAAGAGATTAGTCTCATGTAGGATCAAATAACAATAGCCAAAAGGCGTAATTATATATTAACGGTGATTTGGAGCTAATTAAACGGTTTGAGTTATGACAACATGCTTTTGAGAATTTGAAATATTGAAGGCTATGCTTTCCAGTTAATCTATTGCCATGAAAATTCACGCAATCATCGACGGATAATAGATTTATCAAAAACTGATTTATTCATTCTATAAGGCATCCTTATGTGGGAAAGGGGTTGGTGGAATTAAAATGCTATACATATATGAATACATGCAAACTGCAAATTTATCTGAATTGTGATAAGTTACCAGTTTTTACATCATCACTTATTAGTTAATAATTTTATAACGTCATTAATTTTAGAATTTCTACAGAATACAGTACAGAATGTACAATGACATTTGAAATGATGTAACATTTCTTGCAAAATAATAAACTTATGATTTTAATTTTCCTGGCTCATAGTCATCCTATATAGTTCCTTTTCCTTTTCTCTTTTTGAGTCTTTGTGTCAGATATAAGGTGGTGTCATGGAGTTAGTTGTATTTATCCCTTTTTCACATTAAAAACCTGGGCTGTGCAATCTTTAACAATTGAGCAACTGGTGCATGTGTCATAGCTTTGTGTTTAGGTAAGTTATTTGGGCCAGAATGCTATATATTTACTTCAAATAATAATTTTGATTCAGAAAAATAACTGATCAAAAACTCAACAGAAAGCAGGCCTTCCTAAATTTTTGGAAGTTTATATAGGATTGTCAATTTAGTTGACTTTTCACGCTTGTCATTTTGGCTATTTATAGTGAGCATGCATGCAGTACTCTTTGTATGAATACAACACTATAGCTCCCTTATTATATATTTTCCCATTGCTGCATTACTGATTTTAGTTGTCCCTTTAATTGTGTGTGCTGGGAATGTAGTAATTTTACCCTGAAATTTCGGATGTCTGGTTCCAGTCTCCAGGGGCCGGTTGTATCAAGCCCATTTAGCTTAAACGGTGGTTAATTAAGCTCAAAATAGAAAGCAAGTCTATAGATTCATGCAACAACCAAACTAAAAGTTTTGAACCTAAATAAAACGATAATGTTTACATGCAACTACTTATTCAGTGCACAATATTTAAGTTGACTGATTCACGACAGATATAAGAGTGTTATTTAATTTTGACTTATCCACCGTTTAAGCTATAAAACGGGCTTGATAGAACCGGCCCCAGATGTATACATTAATTCGTCAATGACAATGTCATTGAAGCTGCAGGAGTGGTAACCGGAAACCCAACCACGACATCGGCCTCATGCAAGTGGCGTATTTCAAAATAACATCCCCATATTGGTGAACAATACTATAAGGATTTACTAGAAAGCACGCTTTTTAATTAGAAAAAGGCAGGTGTCATTGGATAACGTCTAATATCACGCCGCCAGTATGACGTGGGTTATGCGTTCAATCTGTCAAGTATGATAACTATATGATCCAGAAGTTTTTAAAATTCCTTATCATACACTTCACATCCATTTTCGAATTCATGCAGTTCTACGATTTTAAACAACGAATCAAAGTGACCGAGAAGGAACACGGCATATAAGATATATACAGGTATACGTAAGCTAGAAAACTTTCTTCTGATACTGTAAATTAAAACGGGTACAGGATCGATGGTTTTGGACTAAGCTTCATGCGCAATATCTAACTTAACTTGAACACGATCAGAAGTTGACTTAACTGAGCGAATTATATATTAAA
The DNA here is from genome assembly GCA_902702795.2 of Paramuricea clavata. Taxonomy (NCBI): domain Eukaryota; kingdom Metazoa; phylum Cnidaria; class Anthozoa; order Malacalcyonacea; family Plexauridae; genus Paramuricea; species Paramuricea clavata. The sequence goes on along the minus strand of CACRXK020001214.1, from coordinate 35,025 downwards.
ATTGGTTTATATTATAATACATTGATGTAACAAGCATGACGTATAAATTCATACGGTATCTATATGAACTAAAAGAGTATATATATATATATATATATATATATATATATATATATATATATATATATATATATATATATATATATATATATATATATATATATATATATATATATATATATATATTTATATTATATATATGCATGAGGTTTATACACGGCTAATATATGTTATGTCGCAGAATCAATGTTATATATATTTAGTATTATATTGTTACAGATGTAGCCTAAAATAACGCGGATCGCCATTTGAAAAATAGCTCATAGTGAGCCATAGCTATAAAGCGCGGAAAACAACAACAACCGTAGATCCGAACTTGTGATGTTTTACTGACAGGTTCGCATCTACGGACTTTGTAGTTTCTGCCTTGTCACTGGAGGAACAGTCACCATGAAACTCTGTTTGCGGGATTGAGTAGAAGCTTTATCAAAAGTAAATTACTGAATTCAGTTACACACATATTTGTAACGCCTAGTATCCCGTCCTATACCTAACAAGGTAAGTTACAAATCACATGCACACACAATATATAACCTAAACCCGAAAATATATAGGGCAAGTTTGCTTTCAATTCAAGTCTTTCAATGTATATAATATTGATATTTATGAATTTTGTTGCTTTAATTTTTTGCGTAAAACATGCACTGCTTTCAGTCATTTTCAATGTATACTGAGTTATACGTTTCCTAAATTACTACCCTGATTAGTTAAGGAAAAAACTTAAAATGTAAAGGAGAGTAAATTAATTTCAACACCGCACTGAAATTACTCAATAACTTGAACTTATTGCGTTTATTAAGCTAAAAACAGCTAGTTTATCGCCTATCGGAATGAACATTTTAAAACATCAGTTTACGAAGCGTTTTCGATTAAATCAAAGCTCATGCACAAAATGCAATAGAACATACAATATATATTTCGGAAATTCATTGTCTTATAGTTAAAAGTACTTTCTTTCAACTATTTTTACCATTTGTACAAAAAAGTATAAAAAAATTAAAAATATCGTGTTGCCATAGAAACACATGACGTTAAACTTATGCAACGCCCAATAACCCAATATATAAAAATACACAAAAAAACAAATATATACAAGTACACCCATGCAATATATACAAGTAGGCCTACACACAAAACAAATTTAGGCCTATGATACAAATATATCTCAACGAGTTCAAGTTTTTATAACTAGTCCTCCTGCTGTAGTTGCTGCCGAGCGAAGCGAAGGCAGCCACCTATTCTTGACGACGTTTACAGTTTTTACTCGTGCCAGATCCCCGCGCGACCTATGTATTTTAGCCAGAGCAAATCTCAATTTGTTTGTCGTTCGGTCATTCGGGTCGCATTTTCTGACGTCACAGAATGACGTTGTGTAAAAATTTACATACGCAGGAAGTGAACGATATCAATCCGATCTCGTCCGAAAGCGTGTTCGGTGTGCCAGTAGTAATATAGAGGCCGTTCAACCCCCATTTTTGAGGGTGCGTAAGGGTGCGCTAATTAATATTCATAAAAATGAGGGTGCGTAAGGGTGCTGAGGGTGCGTTAATTAATACTCGTACAAATGAGGGTGCGTAGTGACGTCACTCATTAACATACGTCATATGAGGGTGCGTAAGGGTGCTGAGGGTGCGTTAATTAATACTCGTACAAATGAGGGTGCGTAGTGACGTCACTCATTAACATACGTCATAATTATATGCAATGACGTCACGCGGGCGAGCTTAAACACGATCGGGCGAAACTTGCTGACTACGCATTTTTTAGCGTCCTTTCACGTGTATGATACAATGGAGGGATTAAGATTGGCTTACTATGAACTTTTATACAAGCGTCTGTATAAAATCGACAAGCGTCTTGTAACAAGCATCGTCTATATTTGTTCCACATCAGTCATGGCGTGTCTACACGGTAAAACCACATCTTACAATTTATTGGTAGGAATATTTGCGAATGCAGTCGCACAAGAAGTTGAAAGGCTTTGTGTGGAATCCTGTAATGGTTGTCAAGTCAGTCATCCTAGTCAAAGACAACATGACTGCCTCATGATGAACGAAAACGAACGGATGGCAAATGTATGGTTTACAAGCGATCGAACGAGTGAATGGTAAGCGTATGGTTTGGAATGAATTCGCTGAGGCAATGAGGGTACTAAAACTGGCGGTTGATAGAGATGTACTCGAACATTTACAGCAACTGGAAAAAGATCCAGATTCTACGTTTGTCGATTCATTGATGGAACTACATCAGAACACTGAGAACCACGAACTACAATGTATACTGAACTATTTGTTTCATTGGGGATTAGAAGACCCACTCGAGTCCGTAGCTGAAGCGTTTTTCTCTTACCCACCGAGTTACATGTATTATGTGAAGGCGACGGGTGAACGATTTAGAAGTTTTGAGGCAGATGATAAGAAAGCTTATCAAGAACTCATGGAGAAAAAACTTATAGAACAGTTTAACAAATAGTTTTAGTTGTAATATTTTTTGACACTATCGTCTGTTATTTGTATCAATAAACATGTTTTATACTTTGCAAATGTTGCGTTGTTATGCGTTGCTAAGTCATTAGGAGGCGTGTAGGTAATTAAGGGGATTAAGGTAATACAAATTTGCATAACTAAGTGTATCCCGATGGATAGATAGGGATTATTTTTTAACGCAGGTGTATACCTTAAAATCAGGCGCGTGGCTTTGCGGGTACATGCATATATTAAAGTACAACATATTTGTACACGGATCTTTTCGCGCGGGCGGAAAGAGCGGGCTTTGCCGGCAAAAATTACACAATATTTCAGTTTTTAAACACATTTATTTCTTTAAAACGTTTTACAAAATTTAGTACGGTCTACTTCTAAGAGCGTAACGTCTAGGTGTTTTTGTTATTTTAAAAGAGTTCTCATATTCTTGTCTATCTTCTGGGGATAACTTTGCAAGTTTTTCCGGCTTCATTGGAATATACTTCGGTCTATCGCTCAATATAAAACATTCATAATCCTCTCTTGCTTCCGGAGTCATTCGCGCTAGCTCACGTTCGGTCCAATCTGCTGGGTCTTTTATTTGTCCATTTTTGGTGTGAACTCCAATCCACCCGCCTTGCTGTTAGACGTACCATACGAACATAGCTCGCAGAAACCAATGACATGCGAAAACAGTAGAGGTGACTGTTCATCACATATCATACATTGAGCGTCTTTGCCCCAGTAGAAATCTTTCCACGAACATCTTGGGCACTTCATTAAGTATACAATGTGACCAGTCTCTTCTCCACAATGGTTACAAGCTAGTTTCTCGGGCTCACCATCATCCTCATTATCATCATCCTCATTATCATCATATTCGCTTTCATTATCACCTTTGTCAGATTCCCTGTCCTCTTCACCAGAATCGCTTTCAACATCACTCTCAGATTGTGGCATTTCATGTTCCTCCTTTGCCATTTTTGACAATAAATACTCATTTTTAATTAAATCTTTATTAACCCCTGCTTCTACTAGACCTTTTGTAAACAGGTCAAGCCCTCGTGGTTCAGGAATGTGAGAGTTGTATGGTAAAAGTGCGTATTGTAAAAAGTTCTCGATGTTAGTACCAGGAATGTCTCTTCCATGATAAACAATCTCACCCTGAGGATTCCAAGTTAAAATATCACTTGATATAAGAATAGAAATATTTCCCACAGATATGACACGAATGAGACATGTTTACTCCATGACGAATAGTTAGATAATAAATCTCTCAAATAGAAACCGAGTTTATATAACTAGTATCTCGTAGCCAACTCCCTAGTCTCGGACCCAAGCTCCTTAGGCTCGGAGCTCCTTAGGCTCGGAGCTCCTTAGGCTCGGAGCCAGCTCCTTAGGCTCGCAGTCAGCTCCTTAGGCTCGGAGCCAGCTCCAAGCCCAAGGAGCCGAGCACCTTAGGCTCGGAGCCGAGCACCTTAGGCTCGGAGCCGAGCTCTTTAGGCTCGGGGCCGAGCTCTTTACACTCGGAACCAGCTCCTTAGGCTCGGAGCCAGCTCTTTAGGCTGGGAGCCAGCTCCTTAAGTTCGGAGCCAGCTCCTTAGGCTCGGAGCCGAGCTCCTTGGGCTCGGAGCCAGCTCCTTAGGCTCGGAGCCGAGCTCCTTGGGTTCGGAGCCTGCTCCTTAGGCTCGGAGCCAGCTCCTTAGGTTCGGAGCCAGCTCCTTAGGCTCGGAGTCAGCTCCGAGCTGCTTAGGCTCGGAGCCTTGTCTAAATTGCTTTCTCTCTTCCGATATAAGCTTCCTTATTGTTGTGTTTTACTCATTTGCTTCCAAACCGTCGAACAGAAATGATCAATCTTCTAAGGCACAAGCCATTTCTTGAATTGTTGGGCACGTCTGAGCCTGATCAACAACAAGCACTACTGGAAACAGCAACCGCCGAGCAAGTACACTGCCTGTGTCTCTGTGTAGAAAACGTTATGAAAAGAAAGTATTTAATGTTGAAGCATGTAATGAAGAAACTCCGACCTTACAGACATGAAATGCTTAGGTTGGTAGATAGAGGAAAATGTGGAAGAAGAAAAGAACGGATACTCATTCAGCATGGTGAAGGTTTCCTTGGACTATTACTAAGTCCTATTTTGGAAAGCCTGGCTGAACTTGTATAAAAGCCCTGTGACTACAAATTATACATCATTTCAACAATGAACATCGAGAGTAAAACATCTCCGCGACATTGGCGCATTGAAGATATACTTTTGTATCTGAACAATAATGTCAAAAAAACTACAGCAGAAAAAATGCTACATTCTATTCTTATATCAAGTGATATTTTAACATGGAATCCTCAGGGTGAGATTGTTTATCATGGAAGAGACATTCCTGGTACTAACATCGAGAACTTTTTACAATACGCACTTTTACCATACAACTCTCACATTCCTGAACCACGAGGGCTCGACCTGTTTACAAAAGGTCTAGTAGAAGCAGGGGTTAATAAAGATTTAATTAAAAATGAGTATTTATTGTCAAAAATGGCAAAGGAGGAACATGAAATGCCACAATCTGAGAGTGATGTTGAAAGCGAATCTGGTGAAGAGAACAGGGAATCTGACAAAGGTGATAATGAAAGCGAATATGATGATAATGAGGATGATGATAATGAGGATGATGGTGAGCCCGAGAAACTAGCTTGTAACCATTGTGGAGAAGAGACTGGTCACATTGTATACTTAATGAAGTGCCCAAGATGTTCGTGGAAAGATTTCTACTGGGGCAAAGACGCTCAATGTATGATATGTGATGAACAGTCACCTCTACTGTTTTCGCATGTCATTGGTTTCTGCGAGCTATGTTCGTATGGTACGTCTAACACCAAGACGGGTGGATTGGAGTTCACACCAAAAATGGACAAATAAAAGACCCAGCAGATTGGACCGAACGTGACCTAGCGCGAATGACTCCGGAAGCAAGAGAGGATTATGAACGTTTTATATTGAGCGATAGACCGAAGTATATTCCAATGAAGCCGGAAAAACTTGTAAAGTTATCCCCAGAAGATAGACAAGAATATGAGAACTCTTTAAAAATAACAAAAACACCTAGACGTTACGCTCTTAGAAGTAGACCGTACTAAATTTTGTATAACGTTTTGAAGAAATAAATGTGTTTAAAAACTGAAATATTGTGTAATTTTTGGCAGCAAAGCCCGCTCTTTCCGCCCGCGCGAAAAGATCCGTGTACAAATATGTTGTACTTTCATATATGCATGTACCCGCAAAGCCACGCGCCTGATTTTAAGGTATACACCTGCGTTAAAAAATAATCCCTATCTATCCATCGGGATACACTTAGTTATGCAAATTCGTATTACCTTAATCCCCTTAATTACCTACATGCCTCCTAATGACTTAGCAACGCATAACAACGCAGCAAAGTTTAAAACATGTTTCTTGATACAAATAATAGAGAAAAAATATTACAACTAAGACTGTTAAATTGTTCTACAGGTTTTTTCCTTCAAGTATTCTATCTGACTCGGTCATCTTGACCGTATATATGTATGTAGGTTTGCTAAATAATGTTGAACAACATGCAAATAGCGATCATAACAACAGCTTTGACAACCCGGGATTAGCAACTGCTTATTTCTGTTGCGATATTTTTTATTTCTGTTTGGAAACTTATTGCTCAAAACGAGCCATCAAAATTAAAACGAATTTCAATTGCGTGTTGAAAATAAGAGAGAGACTCACAACGTTGCTACATGGTTGTAAGGCAAAAATTTTTCTACCGTACCGGGTTCGAACCGGTGACCTAAGGAATACTGATTTGGTAATAACTACAGTCCTTTGCTCTACCAACTGAGCTAACGGTAGGTTTTAAAAACTAACTTCTATTTCATACTTTTATACATGCAAACTATGAGAAACCTCTTGTCGTTATATTACAAATTTGTCAGAAACTAGTTGTGATGCTAATTGTCACCTGCCACATTTGGCCCAGGCCTGCCCGCGTTAATTGGTCGCGCTACCTGTCACAGTTGGCCCAAGGTTAGGGTTAGGGCCAGCAAAGTTACGTCACATATTTTGCATACTAATTACTTTCGGAGCAGCGTGACGTCACTACGCACCCTCACTTGTGCGGCCCCCTTAATTACCTGCATATATGATGCGCCGCCCCCTTGCATAGTAATTACCTGCATATATAATGATGCGCCGCCAACCGCCGCCCCGCCCCAAAAATCTGGGTCGAAAACCACCTACTATACTACTTATGCTTATCCTGCAGGCTGCAAGCAGCCTTTGCATAATCCCCAATTGTACTTCATAATACTCGCCTCGATATAACAATGTAAGTTTAAAGCCTCATCCTACTGAAGCATTGTGTAATATCTATATATATTCTATATATATATCTATATATCTATATATCTATATATCTATATATCTATATCTATCTATATATCTATATATATCTATCTATATATCTATATATATCTATATATATCTATATATATCTATATATATCTATATATATCTATATATATCTATATATCTATCTATCTATCTATCTATCTATCTATCTATCTATCTATCTATCTATCTATCTATCTATCTATCTATCTATCTATCTATCTATCTATCTATCTATCTATCTATCTATCTATCTATCTATCTATCTATCTATCTATCTATCTATCTATCTATCTATCTATCTATCTATCTATCTATCTATCTATCTATGCATAAATCGGAAGACGTACAAAAAACCGCATATAAGACTTTTAAACAGTTTTTTTTATTATTCAAATAGTTTTTGAGTTATTGCTGTTTTAAATGTGAAAATTGGA
>CACRXK020001214.1:0-27632 GCA_902702795.2 Paramuricea clavata | reverse complement strand
TATTAAATGATTATAGCCTTCGTCAATCCAAATTAAATTTCGAGCTTCCCGTAAATCGAACAGATTATTATAATTCAAGTTTTGCTTTCACTGGAGCAAAGCTATGGAATTCTTTACCAGACGAACTTAAACATGAACCTTCATTAAAAAGGTTCATAAAAAGATTAGAACATCTGCTATCTGCACCAACATAGTCAGTTATTATTCTATGAATAATTGTAAATAGTCTCTTTTCTTTCAAAAATTCCAAAAAAAAAATGTAAAAATGTACGTATATCGTAAATTATACACGGCTTTTAGGAAGAACAAATTGTAAATAATTATTATTTATTCCATTTGATAAAACCACCGTGTTTAAATAAAGATTTCAATTTCTATCTATCTATCTATCTATCTATCTATCTATCTATCTATCTATCTATCTATCTATCTATCTATCTATCTATCTATCTATCTATCTATCTATTTATGCATAATCGGAAGACGTACAAAAAACCGCATATAAGACTTTTAAACAGTTTTTTTTATTATTCAAATAGTTTTTGAGTTATTGCTGTTTTAAATGTGAAAATTGGACCAAAATGTCGCAATAAGGACTGCATGCATGGGTACTTGGAAAAAACGCGTTTTTGACAGCGTATAACTCGAAAACAATTTGAGATATAAAAAACCTGTTTAAATGTCTTATATGTAGGTTTTTGTAAGCTTTCTGATTATGTAAGTTGTAATTGAATACAACATTTCACATTTTCTTGCTGTAATACAATTTATAATTAATAGAGGATAATCAATGATCACCAATTTTCTCGGTATTGGGCACGTTTTTTGCTTGCATGGGAACTTTTGTTTGGTAATTGAGCATCTATATGGTACAATGCATTGAACCACAGAAAATCTATTCTCCAGCGGGTTGCCACGAATTTGCTTTTCAAGGAACTTTTTCGTACAACAGTTCCCGAACGAAGTAGGAATATTTGTTCTAACATTTCTGCTAATTGTACTTTACTACTTGCATTTCAGATAAAAATATTCCAGGTCCCGAAGCTCATCAGCCTAAGAGCGCTCTGGAACTTTCCGCATCAGTATACTCTGTCATGTATGTAGAATGCCATGCAATTATTGAGCGAAATTGACTAAACCTTGATTTTTGACAGCCCCAACCAGAAAATTTCCGGAAATTGATCAAGGCGATGAAGTTATAGTTGCCTAGTTCAGCCGTTTCGTGCTCGACAAATAATATTAGTGGAATTACATTCAACAAGGTGTCAAGGTTGGGCGGTTACAGAATAGTTAGAAAACTGCTGATACATCATCTTGAACTAAATGATTCTTCATTTTTTGTCAATATCTTTTAAAAAAGTGATTTTCACTGGTGGGGGCAAAATAGGTAACTGGGGGACTAACATGGGGACTAGGGGGCTCGGGCCCCCTTTCTATATGTTAAAAAAGCCTGAAACAGAGCCAGCCCCGGTCAATGTATAATATAAACAGTATATGTAAAAGTTGAAAATGCAAAAGTTGAAAATGAAAAAGTTGAAAATGTAAAAGTTGAAAATGTAAAAGTTGAAAATGCAAAAGTTGAAAATATAAAAGTTGAAAATGCAAAAGTTGAAAATGCAAAAGTTGAAAATGTAAAAGTTGAAAATGCAAAAGTTGAAAATGCAAAAGTTGAAAATGCAAAAGTTGATAATGCAAAAGTTGAAAATGCAAAAGTTGAAAATGCAAAAGTTGAAAATGCAAAAGTTGAAAATGCAAAAGTTGAAAATGCAAAAGTTGAAAATGCAAAAGTTGAAAATGCAAAAGTTGAAAATATAAAAGTTGAAAATGCAAAAGTTGAAAATGCAAAAGTTGAAAATATAAAAGTTGTAAGTGCCGCAACCATGGGGGCAGCTGCCTGGGCAGAAGTGGAGGGGGGAGGGGCAGCATGTTGCATTTTTTACAAGAACTACAATCGTAAATTCGTGCGTTATTCAAATGATAGAGATCGAGAACTGTTTTCGCTAAGCCCGAGTTAGCTCAAATTTAAATCCGAAACTGAAAAATTGTCAAAACAAAAGCCAACTTAAATAATGAACAAGTTCTCATGTTGTTTTACGATGTGTTTTACTCTTTACCGCCATGCTACGCATGCAAATCAGTATAACTGTTCCAATCAATTCCGAAATTGCTGTAACCATATTGCTACCAGTAATCAAGTATCCATTCCGCAAAATTTATAACAAACATTGCCGCGCACAGTAAGGCCCAGAAATAAGTGCCCTTTGTCAATGGCCGCATACGTTGCTAATCTACAACTGTTTTTATAATGGTATATTCCCATTCCTATTTTTGTGTCTGTCATTCCCACTCCCATTAACCCAAACATATGTAAATCTTATATTTTAGCCCATTCAGGGCCTCTAAGAAAGTCTTTTACTTTGTTGCATTTCGAGAGTACGTGCAGTGTCTACATAGCCTGCGCAAGTTTTCTCTAGCTTCCATAGGTGCTTCAATTGAATGATAATCAGGAAGAGAGCTAAATCCTACTGAGCATTCGTAGGGTTGCCAGGATGTCGAGAGAGAAGCGGGCACTTTTTAATTGATATGTATTCAGGAAGATTGCAAAACATCTGTAGGGTGTATAAGTATTTTATCGAATTGCAAATGTGTAACGTTCGCACTTCGATCCTCTTCAGTGCTCTCTCAAATTGTCCTTGCATGCATACAGTGGCTTTGACCGATATTAATTTCAATCTCTCTTTTTAAATCGGTTTGTGCTAGTTCTTTCAACATGCCTTTCTGTTGTATAGCTGGCAGTATAGTTTATCGTTGCTTTGCTCGATGTACTTTGCCATGTTCAATTTTTTTTTTAATTCTATTATTTCGTGATTGGAGACGCAGTTGTTAACTTTAATTGCCTGTACTTAGTCTTTGTTCACTGCACCCAAATACCACATCGTTTCTCCAAATTTCTCCAAACATGTAGTAACATTCGTTTTCTGTATCCTTTTGTTTGTCACTTTCTTTATTTCCAAGCCGCGAACGCAGAAAATTAATAATTTCCGTCCTCAATCGGACCTGACCGTGTAGCTCAGTGTGCTAGAGCGTCCATGCAGCTGGTATTTCGAAGGTCGCGGGTTAGGAAACCAGTTTCGGAAGAATGCGCGTTTTGGAAATTATGAAATAATTCACTCAAGAACACTTCATTTTTCAAGCATGTTCATACTGCATGTAAAACGATCAGGAAAATAAATAATTTTGATCAGTTTACCTTGACCTATGAAGGCGGGGAAGTGTCCTAGCGGTGTTGAAAAACAATACAAATATGAAAGTTTTGGATTGTGTAATATTCAATGCAAACAAACGTTCTACCTCTTGTTGTTTGAGTTTAAAATTTATTTTCTTCATAATCATGCACTAGGCAGACATTCGCCTGAAACTAACATTAGAATTGAATCATGTAGATATATGTCTGGGTGCATGGGGCTATATACTTTTAATCAATTTACGGTTCATTATTAATTAATATGAGCTTCATAATGGGCAGGGGTAGGTCCCATGACTCCATGAGATTAAGAATCTCCCTTCCCACCCTAAGGGTATAAATAATAAATGGTCCTTTATACCGATCTTGATATATTTTCATAATTAGTTCGTAATTCTTGAAAAGCTGCAGTAGAGAAGAAACTGGCTGTTTATACCTGCATTGTTAAAAATGCTTTGGTAAATAACGGAATTTGACCTGATTCAAATACACCATGCGTGCTATACTGAATAGTGAGGTTTAGTTTCGATTTCCTCTACCGTCACCTATTAAAGAAGAAGTACGCGCATGAGAATTTTAAAATGATATCCGACTGCTACCATTAAGGGACCATTAACCAATGAGATGCGTTTGATATATTCTGATACGAGTGAACTTCTCAATATTTCTAATATCTACAATCTTTCCCAGATTATATCACAGCCTAATAGAATCACTAACACTTCCAAATCACTCATCGATGTTTTGCAAACTATCCTGACAAAGTAACATCGTCTGGAACCAAATTTTGATTTAAAGGGCATGCATTCTTTGTACATATTCCTTTGATTGTCTATGGTAGGATGTAGCTCTCTTCCTGATTATCATTCAATTGAAGCACCTATGGAAGCTAGAGAAAACTTGCGCAGGCTATGTAGACACTGCACGTACTCTCGAAATACAACAAAGTAAAAGACTTTCTTAGAGGCCCTGAATGGGCTAAAATATAAGATTTGCATATGTTTGGGTTAATGGGAGTGGGAATGACAGACACAAAAATAGGAATGGGAATATACCATTATAAAAACAGTTGTAGATTAGCAACGTATGCGGCCATTGACAAAGGGCACTTATTTCTGGGCCTTACTGTGCGCGGCAATGTCTGTTTTTAATTTTGCATTTTCAACTTTTGCATTTTCAACTTTTACATTTTCAACTTTTGCATTTTCAACTTTTACATTTTCAACTTTTGCATTTTCAACTTTTGCATTTTCAACTTTTACATTTTCAACTTTTGCATTTTCAACTTTTACATTTTCAAATTGCATTTTCAACTTTTGCATTTTCAACTTTTGCATTTTCAACTTTTACATTTTCAACTCTTGCATTTTCAACTTTTGTATTTTCAACTTTTGTATTTTCAACTTTTGCATTTTCAACTTTTGCATTTTCAACTTTTGCATTTTCAACTTTTACATTTTCACATTGATCAGTGTTATATATTGTTTATGTTATACATTGACCGGGGCTGGCTCTGTTTCAGGCTTTTTTAACATATAGAAAGGGGGCCCGAGCCCCCATGTTAGTCCCCATGTTAGTCCCCCAGTTACCTATTTTGCCCCCACCAGTGAAAATCACTTTTTTAAAAGATATTGACAAAAAATGAAGAATCATTTAGTTCAAGATGATGTATTAGCAGTTTTCTAACTATTCTGTAACCGCCCAACCTTGACACCTTGTTGAATGTAATTCCACTAATATTATTTGTCGAGCACGAAACGGCTGAACTAGGCAACTATAACTTCATCGCCTTGATCAATTTCCTGAAATTTTCTGGTTGGGGCTGTCAAAAATCAAGATTTAGTTAATTTCGCTCATTAATTGCATGACATTCTACATACATGACAGAGTACATGCGGAAAGTTCCAGAGCGCTCTTAGGCTGATGAGCTTCGGGACCTGGAATATTTTTATCTGAAATGCAAGTAGTAAAGTACAATTAGCAGAAATGTTAGAACAAATATTCCTACTTCGTTCGGGAACTGTTGTACGAAAAAGTTCCTTGAAAAGCAAATTCGTGGCAACCCGCTGGAGAATAGATTTTCTGTGGTTCAATGCATTGTACCATATAGATGCTCAATTACCAAACAAGAGTTCCCAAGCAAAAAACGTGGTGCCCAATACCGAGAAAATGGGTGATCAGTGATTATCCCCTATTAAATTGTATTACAGCAAGAAAATGTGAAATGTTGTATTCAATTACAACTTACATAATCAGAAAGCTTACAAAAACCTACATATAAGACATTTAAACAGGTTTTTTATATCTCAAATTGTTTTCGAGTTATACGCTGTCAAAAACGCGTTTTTACCATGCAAGTACCCATGCAGTCCTTATTGCGACATTTTGGTCCAATTTTCACATTTAAAACAGCAATAACTCAAAGACTATTTGAAAAAACTGTTTAAAAGTCTTATATGCGGTTTTTGTACGTCTTCCGATTATTCATGTCATTTTTATTGTAATTGAATACAAAATTTCTCATTTTTTTGCTGTAATATGAATTTAATAGAAGATAATCATTGATCACATTTTTTTGCTTGCGAACTTTTTTTGGTAGTAATGTACCTATAATTCCCAGTCAAATAAACCACAAATCAAGTAGTTCCCACATGGCTGCCACGACGCGAAATAATTTTGGCCAACAAAACCCACGGCCTATTTGTTCGCGTCGGCTTGCAAATTGCTCAGAATAATCTCCCTATTAAAATTGTAATATTGTGGGACAATATTGCAATGTTGCTCGCAAGAGAACATCCGGTTTGACTTAGATACAGTAGACACAGTAGCACAGAAGTCTCTTCGTGATCGTTGCAGCCCAATAACTGCACCACGATATAATTTAACAAGTTAATTAACATGTAAACAAATAACTTTGAAATAATTGAGGAGCGGCCAGCGGGACTCTTAATAAAGTCGCTGTAGTATACTGTCTCAATAATGTACAACAGGTGCCAATATAAACTGTAACAATGGAGGAATTTCTTAAAAAATATTGTATGAAAATTGCAACAGTACAAAATATGAAAATTCGAAAATACAGAAAATGCGGAAACATGGAAATGCAAAAGTTGAAAATGCGGAAACATGGAAATGCAAAAGTTGAAAATACGAAAATATGAAAATGCGGAAACATGGAATGCAAAAGTTGAAAATGCGAAAACATGGAAATGCAAAAGTTGAAAATGCGGAAACATGAAAATATGAAAATGCGAAAACAGGGAAATGCAAAAGTTGAAAATGCAGAAACATGGAAATGCAAAATGTATTTTATGCATGATGTCGCGTCTGGGCCACCGTAATTTTGGTATTATACAGTATATTATATTCGGTGAAAGATGGATGTTCCATTCAACTCGGCTGCATGTCGCCTCGTTGAACATGGAACATTCCATCTTTCACCCCATGAAAATATTCTTACCATTGCACTCATAAACATTCATTATTTGTATACTGCAAACCTCCGCAAATACAATGACGTCGTAATGCATTCCGCTTTGACTTTGCCAAATTCCATCTCGGGGGTAAAAACGAAGACAAAAATCCACATAGCCTGCGCTTAATCTGCATGACATCGTCAAACGTTGAGACTGCGCGCATGCTAAAATCCACTATGTCGAACCACTATGACACTCAATGCTAAACTGATGCTATTTTATGTCGTTTTAATTAAAAGCCAGAAGCTCGAAGTTACGCAGTTCTATATCACCTTAAAAAATTCATTAACAATTCACGAAGAAAATACAAAAGAAATGAATGTTTAATAAGGGTTTGTAAATCGGATAAAAGATTTGTCCTGATTTACATATTAACTTCAGCTTTGATTTTCTCGGCTTAGACAATGTTTATTTTTAAAAAAATTACTTCGCCAGTGAACTCATATGATGGGTCATTTTTTAAGTACGATAAAACATTCGTATCCGATCTGTATCTGATATACAAACTCTCGCCTTCGGGTCGAGTTTGTATATTAGATACAGATCGGCTGCTCATGTTTTATCGAGTACATATCAGTCATGTATTACATTCATTTTCATTACCTTATAATATTTTACAGTATATTCAACGATATATTTAATTAACTATTCTACGTCAGTATAATCAATAAAGTCACCCTGCATTTCACTCAATTTAGTCCAAGCAAAGTGATAAAGTATAGCCTTCTCCTCCTCAGGCACCTCACCCGGAGAATCGGGTGATAGAAACAATTTCGCGGGCTAAAACCCATGCATATAGAGATGCCTGCAGGAGGAGGCCGAAGTGATAAAGCATGTGACGATTTAAATAAGTGCGTATAAATTATTAAATTATTTGACATTTGAAATATTAGACAAATGTCTCAATATATACCTCTCATGATATACATTAACTTAATCGTCCACATTTTCGTAATAGATTGCGATTTTTTACGTACATTTTTGTCAACTTATATTTCTTAAACTCGGGGTTTGTTTTTGGAAATTAGAGCTAACTATCACCATATGTAATATTACTCTAAGTAGTCGCCAAAACTGATACGGCAAATGCATATGATATGCCATTTTGAGAGGCCACGAACCAAATATTTGCGCGACCGTAAAAATAGCATAAGCATCCGCTACGCCACATGCGTTTAGTGTACATTTCATTGAGGGAAATAATAAATTAGGGCTAGGATATATACATATACACTGTAGTGTAGTTCAACGTCAAATTAAACTATAGTCTGCACGTAGACTATATAAACTCACACACAAAATATTGCTCTATTTCTTATGCTTTTAGAATTTTTTTTGGCTTAATTATTTTCCGGAAATTAGGTACATATACAAGCTGTAGAAATCTTAAATATCACAACAAAAACTCTTCATCAAGGAAACTTGATAATTTAATCCATCGTTGCAGTCTCTCAAAAATTCCATCAGATCTTCACTGATTTCTGTGTAAAATAATATAGACAAATAATCTATTTAAAGTTAGCATAAATTGCATATGACGAATGTAGTCTTTCAATCATTCCAACAGGTCTTCACTGACTTATGTGTAAAACAATAGACGAATAATCTTTTTAACTTAGTATATATGGTAATATGAATATGAACTGTAAAGACACAGTTATGTTCAGTATCAACACTGCGTTCTCTTTCCATTTGTAACATGTTCAGGAACGCAAACGGATAACGCAACATAAAACGCTACGCATTAAATAACGCATTCCAGGAACGTTTTTTTGCGCGTTTCCCTAGCAATACTGTACAGAAATAAGTCGCATATTTTTGTCCAAACAACAACCCAAATTTTATCGCAATGCAGCAGGAAAACGCTTGGAAAATGCTTCGAAAATGCTTCGTCAAAAGCCTGGGTACGGGGTTGCTGTTTCATGTGTTCAAACCATGGACTTTAATTGTTGTTGCACTTTGCCGAACTTAACAATCTATATTGACAAAACACCTTTTCAGGTGACTGTGTTTAATACATTGAAATATGTTACCTTTTTATTAGGTGTTCTGGAATTTTGTACTTGAATATGATTGAAGATCATTAAAGCAATGTCTTTTCGATTGTGTTCCATTGCAATTGAAAAACACGTGCTACCATCCTATAGTTGGGAAGAATATATATTTTATAGTTCATATAAAAAGATATTCAAGACACGATTGTGTCAATTTTTGGGCTTCTGTCTACGATGCCAGAACCTGAAAAAGTAGAACAATCTTCGAAGTTTCGAGAGTAGACAACTTCCATTAACTTTACTAATTTCCAAACGAAGGGCCTTCGCTCGAAATGTCAAAGTTTGTTCTATTTTTCAGGTAGTTGCATTGCATCATGGAAGGACACACATTGTATATTCTTCGCTCACTGGCATCCAATATTGAATGTATCACATTGTCTAATCTTGTTTGACCTTCTCATTCTCCCCCCCCCCCCTCTTTAAGCGACGCATTGTCTGTTCTGAGCCTATATTTGTGGCCCCACCTAAACATTTGTAAGCCTAACAGGGCCTTGTTTAACTATATAACTTTTTAACTAATTAACTTTAGTATCATTTCAGTATTGAAAAATGGCCTTTCAGCATTCTGATTGGCTCCCTCAACAGTAACTCTGAGGCAATAGTTACTGCTCAGACTGCTCCGAGCAGTAGCTATTGCTTTTCAACAAAAAGGCTAAAAATCAGGCGAAAGTAAATTATTTATGCAAATTATATTCATAAAATAAACACGTGTATTAGTTGTATTTATAAATAAAACTTTTTCAATACTGCAATTATACTAAAACAATTAGTTGCCTCAGGCACGGTGAGATTACAAGCCTATATTAACTCAGTATAGTATAGTATAGTCCTTTTCTGTAGATGCCCCCCCCCCGCCCCCTACGTACTATACTAACGGATTCTTAAAAAAGGACCTGGTAAGGCGATCCTCTATTTGCATTGGAGATCGCCACCTTTTTTACCGCATCCGTGAGTTTGGTTGATCACACCTACCGGATGAACAAGTTGTATATTGGTGTAGAAGGAGAATAACTTACATGATCAGCAATACTTGCATCACAGCCATCAACTCCCAATAATCTCTTCACAACGTTGGCATAACCGTGTTCACATGCGCACATCAGTGCTGTAGAACCATCCTTTTTTTTCGATAAAAAATATGAAAACTAACTATAAATACATTAATACTGTAGTATTTATTCCAGTTGATACAGTCTTCAACAGTTCTGCAGATTTTTGTGTCAAATAAACATATTATCGCAAGGAACGGGTGTCATACAATTAGGTTTTGCACGGATATTGGTCATGTCAAATAAAAGCTTTGCCGTTAGTACCGGATTCACCATGCGGTACAATTGCTGCAAATACCCCTACCTTTTTAAAGGTCGCAACTATAATTTGTTTCTGCTCTGTGCCAGGCCTGAGTTCGACCGCTCAGCGCTAGACCGTGTACTGAAGGTACGTGGGCCCAACATAGCAAGATTGGATAGTACAAAAGCATGGGACCCTAACAAAACGCGGAATGCCAATTTTAATTAAGAAGCAGCTGCTCAACCACGGCGGCATACCTACCACATCTGTCGTGTTGATATTTTCTATTGCACCACACTGAAGAAGAAGGTCAACTGTGTCCACGTTTCCTGTGCCAGCGGCTAACATTAGAGCAGTTTGACCTGTCTAAAATTCGGAGCAAATAATGAATAATTATTTGAATAATAATGAATAATAATAGTTTCGTATATATATTTCATTTAAATAAATATATCCCATTTATCATGCCATATATGCATGAGGTTATTTTCCAGGTGACCCACCAGATGCTTCGGAGGAGACTACATTTATAGCTTATTCGCTCTCTTTTTAAACTTTTTCCCCCATTTCCCCCTTGTACATTGGAAATTTGATTTCAAATGATTATACATGGGTCATTGCTAAAGGGGATGGACGATAAAAATGTTTTCAAAATGGCGGCTATGATCGTTAAAACATGAAAGAATCAATAACCAGGCACTTATAACACATAAACCTATGGCGTCAGATTTCCGCCAATATTCATGTTGATATTAATTCAACATTTTTCCGTATTGAAGTGAATTTCGACATTGAACATATCAAATTCAGCATGCTACTTGAATTCAACATTGCTTCAATTTCAACATGTTTCCCTCATTGATGTTAATTTGAATATTGAACATGTCAAATTTAAGTGAAATACAACATTGAAGTATAGATATTGAAGTAAATTTCAATGTTGAAGTTTCAAAACATGTTGAAAACGCATCACTACATGAATTTGAGAAGTGAATATTGGCGGTTATATAGCACCGCGTTAAATCAATCCGCCAATATTAATTAACGCTTCGTTAAACTTCCCCCCTGGCATATTCCTATATTGCGGCTACGAACGAGCGGAATCAGTGATGAAAATCATGAAATAGTTGGTGCACTGAACATTATTGAGGATATAATATCGCGATTAGACAGCTAGCCTTGGTGACCCAGATTGCGTACAGGGATTGGCAATACGATTTGACGTTTTAAAGAGATATCTTGTAAATATTAGAATCGGCGACATCATGCACTTTGGATTTGCTGGATATAGGGTTTGCAAAAATCTAAACCAATTTGAGCAGCGGCAGCGCTATTCCGCCATGAATAACTCTGCATTTCCAGCACAAGTTTATGCAGTGGAAAACCTTCGTAGGTCCTTTGTATGATATAGACGAGGGGCAATTGAATTTTTTATAGCGAAGTAAGCAGTGTGATGGGTGTACGCAAATTAAATAAGCGGCGATGAGGTCATTTGGCACGAGTGTGTGAGGTAAGAATGTTATGCACATCCTACACGGCCGACAAAGTGATTATATATGCAACACGTCCTGTATATATAGCATCTTATCATCAGGATTTAATATGATTTACTGCACATTAAGTTTTATACAGAACTACAGCATAGAATGAGAACGGGAATACCTAAGTATTTACATCTTTCATCTGCACTTCATTTTTTACCGTTTGAAGAAAAAGGTTAGCTTAGTAATGCAATATGCTGAGCAGACATAAAAAACCCATGTCAGTGGCAGCAGGGCGGTTGGTGGCAGTCAGTCCACTCCAGGAACTTGGCATTTTGGATTAATTCATGAAAACTTGAATCTTATTGAAAACTGAAATTTGCAGTCCTGTTTTCATTTAATTTAAGGTCGGCAAATGACCTGATCAGTCTTCGCCAATTCAGAGGCCCGTCAGTGTCTAGATTTTTTCACTAACACCAATCCCCACACAAGGAAGTTGTGGTTTCAACAAGAATTGATCTACATGTATGCATTACATTTACATCAGTTTCCCTATAGGTTTGTCGACTTCGGCTTAACATATATTTATTATATAAAGTATAGTGCTTTATAGAGATTTCGAGCACTGCTAAAAGTGATAATCTCACATGTGAGATTATTTATGATAATCTTACATGTGAAAATTATCGCTTTTCAATTATCGCTTTTCTGTAAAAATTATCGCTTTTCAAAGACTGTCCTTCATATAATAAACAGAAAAATACATGGGTGCTTGGAAATACCAGATTTATTTCTCGTGTTATGATATCTCACTCGTTCGCTGCGCTCACTCGTGAGATATCATGTTCAACACTCGAAATAAATCTGGTATTTCCGCGCACCGATGTATTATTCTCTATATACAGTGCTGCATAACCACTCTGTCGGCCGTGTAGGATGTGCATAACTTTCTTACCTGACACACTTGTGCCAAATGACCTCATTCGCCGCTCCAATGTTATTTTGCGTACACTCATCATACTGCTTACTTCGCTATAAAAATTTCAATTTCCCCTCGTCTATATCATACGAAGGACCTACGAAGTTTTTCCACGGCATAAACTCAGTGCCTTTTTAACTATATATCTGGGGGGGAGTAAAGCCATTTCTGCCCCCGAAGTGCGAAGCAGAATTGCTCATGATTGCTGTCAGAATTGCAGTTGATTTACTTGATAATGAGATTATTCCCTTCCATAGCCTCCTCCACAGCCTCCTCCACAGCCATCTTGTGTGTAATTCATATTGTTCTTCACCGAGTATTTCATAATAGCGATAGATTTCATGCAAACAATCCGATAAAATGCTAGCCTTTCCAAGCCTTGCGACTATTTCCTAGCACTCTCCTCTGCAGAGGCGTTGTGTTTTGTTTTGGGAGTTTTATTGCAAAATTTTTTTCTTAAAAATATCAAGTTATATAAAGAGCCCCCCTCCCCTCCCCCAGTCGCCACAAAAACCATTCTCTCAGAAAGGCTAAATCCGTAGAGAAATTGGGGAGGGGGGGGGGGTACACGTTACATGCTCGAAGCTGAAACTGATTAAGTACGTCTCGACTGAGGAAAAAGACGATATACTGGAGGAACTTGATTTGTGAAATCTCGTTAAAGCAGTTGTAGATATGGTTCCAAGAAGAATAGATTTAGTTTAGATTTTTAACTGTTAAATACATGTATGCATCATCGTAGCATGAATATTTCTTCTCAGACTTATTTCTGTATCGTATGAAAAAGCAACACAATTTTTAGAATGCGGGAATGGTGTCTCATAGAACCCAAAATAATTTAAATGCAACATTTCTGATCAAAATCACATTGGGATCCCCCCCCCGGCATCACAGAGAGGAAATAAGGTGACACTGACCCCTACTCCTATTTTTCAAGATGACTTTTCCAATTTATTTTAATTCCGAGTAGAAATGTCTGGAAAAATTCATGTCTTCGATGTACTTTATAATGTTCGGAATTCTGCTAGATTTCACCCCCAAAATGCATGAAATCGCAATTCAGGGACCCTAGATTTCATAATTTTCCGGACAGTCTCACGCCGAATGCGTGAGGTTCGCGATCGCCCCCACAAAATTAAGGTTTGGTATTTACAAGATATCTACAAGGTATTTACAAGATATCTCTTTAAAACGTCAAATCGTATTGCCAATCCCTGTACGCAATCTGGGTCACCAAGGCTAGCTGTCTAATCGCGATATTATATCCTCAATAGTGTTCAGTGCACCAACTATTTCATGATTTTCATCACTAGTGATTCCGCTCGTTCGTAGCCGCAATATAGGAATATGCCAGGGGGGAAGTTTAACGAAGCGTTAATTAATATTGGCGGATATTTAACGCGGTGCTATATATAACCGCCAATATTCACTTCTCAAATTCATGTAGTGATGCGTTTTCAACATGTTTTGAAACTTCAACATTGAAAATTACTTCAATATCTATACTTCAATGTTGTATTTCACTTGAATTTGACATGTTCAATATTCAAATTAACGTCAATGAGGGAAACATGTTGAAATTGAAGCAATGTTGAATTAAAGTAGCATGCGGAATTTGATATGTTCATTGCCGGAATTCACTTCAATACGGAAACATGTTGAATTAATATCAACATGAATATTGGCGGAAATCTGACGCCATATAAACCTTACCCTAAACCATACCCTAAACCTTACCCTAATTCTAACCCTAACATTATCCTTAATGAGCGAACTCCACTCTGAGTTTACTTTTTGAACTACCTTATTCGTTTTAATTTCGCGCGACTTTAATTTCGCGATTGTAAAAAATTGCGCGAAACTAAATACCCTAGTCCATGGCCGGATTTTGAGGGGAAGTGTGAGGAGGTGCGCACCTCCCCTGAGATCTTTTCGCACCTCCCCTGAGAATTTTTCCACCTCCCCTGAGATCTTTTCGCACCTCCCCTGAGAATTTTTGCACCTCTTCTAAAAAGTCACGTACCTCCCCTTGGGAAAGTTTCAATGATGGATCAAAGAGAAAATTTGACATTTTTGGTTTTATTATTATATTTCTATATTTTAACAGGTTAACTTGTTAGGGTTTACACTTCGTAAGAACGTTTTTTCTGTAAAATTGAAACAGTGATAGCCATTCATCTCTGTGTCAAGTACCCTTTTAATTCCATGTTTTGAAAGAAACTTTGCAGAAATGGTAATGAAGGGCAAAATTGGAAGTAAAACTGATACCCATGTACACTACATGCATATGTCACGTCGTTGACGTCTTTGGCCCTAAATTTCCATGGGGGTCGTGAGCTAGACAGCTGCACCTCCCCTAAATTTTTTCCACCTCCCCCACTATTTGCACCAAAATCCGGTCTTGCCTCAGTCAAAAATTTGAGTGATAAAATTCTTGGTAACTGATATGATCAACAACATGTTACATCGACATGAATAACAAATTATTTAACCCTAGCTAACCCTATAATTTATATAATAGTCGTATAGTATTAAGCTACAGTTTGCATTTTATGATTATATTATTATCACGAAATTTAATGCCATTTTTCTATTTTCGCCTATCAAAATCGCGAAGATAAAGTTTCACCATGCAAGAAATATTGCCTCGAAAAAGTCGCGAAATTAAGTACGAATGAAGACGTAAAGATCT
Organism: Paramuricea clavata; assembly: GCA_902702795.2. Classification (NCBI taxonomy): domain Eukaryota; kingdom Metazoa; phylum Cnidaria; class Anthozoa; order Malacalcyonacea; family Plexauridae; genus Paramuricea; species Paramuricea clavata. The sequence continues at coordinate 12,416 of CACRXK020001214.1, read as the reverse complement.
TGAAAACCTGTCTCCAGTCTACCATTTTTGACATTATCATGATACATCTAACACCGTCTTTACAGTTAGTCTCAAATAAGAGAAACTTAAAAATAATAAAGGAGCTGGGGCCAGTTGTATAAAAAAGTGATTAAAGTTAACTTTAATTAGTGGAAACGTCATCCAATAAGAAGCGCGTATTTGAGAATTATAATCACTATTTAACTACAACATAGTGATTAAGAAAGTGATTAAAGTTTTATACAACCGGCCCCTGGTCTGTAGCAGAACTTAATTGTGACTTACACTTTGAGCGATGCAGTTCAGATTTCCTTTTTCAAATAAACGTTTTAGGACTACTTTGTATTTTGGATTGATAACTTCTTTCAGGGAACCTAACATGACTGCGGAGTAGCCAGCCTGTAGGAAAAATAAGAATTTTCAGAAAAAATATTGAAACAACTGGTGTTATGAAATAATTATATGATCATATATTATTATTGAATCTATATTATACTGATCGCAATTAATATTGCATGCATGGGACTTAGGCGAACTAAAAATAATATTCACTTATACCTTGTTAGTGATGATCACATTACAATGATTTGTCTTCAGTAGTTCGCTCACACAATCAAATTTCCCGTATGTTACAACATAATGCAAAGCCGTATTTCCCTAAACACAATTGATATAAATATTAGCGCAATCCAGTGGCGCAGCCAGAACAATAATTGGCGGGGGGGGGGGGCATATTCACATATTCGTGTTCAGATACCATAAAAACAATTGATTTCAAAAGAAATTAATAAAGCAGAACACGAATATATGAATATGCCCCCCCCCCCAATTATCGTTCTGGCTACGCCACTGGCGCAATCCTAATTTCAAAATATGTCATATATTTCATGCATGATACGTGTGAATTCATTTCAAAAGTTAAACTCGCATGGATACCTAATAATTGCAGCTAATAATTGTCTATATTTTTCTATTTACCAATTTTTACCACTGTTTGTTCGTTTGGAGATACAAACACGTGGAATTCTACTACTACCATCATTCATGAAACAACACCGGTGGAGTGATTGCTTCGGCCTGTAAACCGTATAATGTGGACCAACATAAAAAGGCATGTAGTAAAACACTGACTACCGGAACACCGGAACACCACCGGAACACCACCTAACCCTAACCCTAACCCCAACCCTAGCCCCCAACCCCAACCTTAACCCTAACCCCAAACCCTCACCCTAACCCTAACCCCAAACAAAATGGTGGTGTTCCGGTGTTCCGGTAGTCAGTGTTTTACTACATGCCACATAAAAAAGGGAGTTCCCACCAGATTCGCTTTTTATGCGACATCAACATATGTCGTTGCTATCAAAGCTAAAGTGTATGTAAATGAACATGATTTTTTATCACATATAAAATCATCGACTCGGCAGCGACTTCTTTTGTATTTTCCTCACGAATTATTAATGAATTTTTTAATGAAATTTTAAGTGTATTAATTAAGATATTCAGGTCTATTAAAAAAAAAGGCATTTCTGATTTTATTACTGACACCTACATGTTCATCCTGTGAATTTATAATACCATCCAAAAGATAAGGTAAATGCTGTTCAAGGACACGGATGAGGTCAGCTAATGACTCTTTCTCAAGTCTTTCATCTGTTACACAAGTAAACCAGTAATCTTCAATGTTCTTCATACAAAGTAACTAGAATTATAGAGGTTGAAATAATTAAAATTAGTTCATAATTGAGTTGGTTTTGTTTGATGTAACGCGGTGAATAAATCTAGCACTGTAATCCTTAACTGTGCAGTAATTAAGGCGCACTTAGATAGATAGATAGATAGATAGATAGATAGATTGTTTGTTTAATAAGATTAACACATAGCAGCCAAGAGGCTGAATTGCGTGCTAAATTTTACAAGAGAAATGATTAAATTAGTTATTCAATATTTACAGAAGTTTAAAATTACATTACAATTTATAATTCTATATTACAGAAGTTTAAAGTGACATTACAAATTAGCTATGAAACTAGTAAATTTCTAAAAAAAAGTTAGCCAGTCTAAAACTGAATATCAGAATCGATTGTCAGTTAATATTATTGATATGCCTTGCAGAAGAAGGGAAAAAACTGTTTCTAAATCTGTTCGTTTTGGTCTGAGGAACAACAAAAGACCTTGAGTGTCTAAGGTCGTAATTTGGAAAGTATCTAGATGGTACATGATTATGCATATTAGCTACTGGTGTTGTGGTGATTTCATTAAACAGTTTCTCGCATGCATCCACACGCCTGTCACTTAATGGTTTGATGCCCGATTTTTGTAAACAATCCGCATAACCTGTCAGTGGATAGATGATTGATAAAACACGCTTTTGAACCCGTTCCAGGGCATTAGATAAGTAGGAAGGAAGGGCGAAGTGGAAAACTTGACAGCTGAATTCCATGACTGGTCTGACGCAGGTAGTGTAAAAATGTATTATGTCAGCTTCAGGTACATGAGCACGTTTCAACTGAATAATAAAATAAATCCGTTTGTTCGCCTTCTTAACTATGTTAGTTATGTGTTGGTTCCATTTTAGATCTTTAGAAATTGTCAAACCTAGGATTCTTGCGTGGTTCACTGTCTCGATTTGGCCCGAGATGATCTTAAGGCGCGGAAATTCTTTCTCAGGTTTTGTAAAACTGATAACAAGTTCCTTGCACTTGGAGGCATTTAATTGCATCTTGTTTTCTACAGACCAATTTTGAACACAATCGACTGTATCTTGAATTTTACTGGGTGTGTTGATGTAAATGATTTCAGATACCGTAGCATCATCGATGTATTTCCATCGCTCATGATGTGGGGGGGCGTAGGTCATTTATCATTAGGATGAATAACCAAGGTCCCAATTTGGTTCCTTGAGGGACACCGGAAGGAATGTCAATCCATTCAGACATACAGTCTCTTGCAAGTTTCACCCGTTGTTGCCTGTTCATCAGAAAGTCAATTACCCACCGCTTAATGAAATTTGGCATTGGCAATTGGATGATTTTCGTGGCTAAGTATATGGCATCGCAGGGACAGATATGGCATCGCAGGGACAATATAATAAATATATAATTGCTAAAAAAAGGCAACTACAAACTTGAAGGTTCTAAATCTCGTTCTCAACTAGAAAACGCGTCGCGTCTCTAGACGAGAAAGGAACAGCCGTGCTAGTAGCCCGTCAAACTCTACCATCAGTGGAGCCGTGGTCGGGGGGGGGGCAGGGGCGGCATGGCCGCCCCTATTGTGGAGACCCGTCGGAAAATTGTGAATGTTGTCGGAAATGTTTTGAAAATTGACAACGTTGTCGGAAATTGTCAAAGTTTCCGACGTTGGTATATTCGGAAAATTTTGGATAAATGGAGAAAATTGGTAATGTCCGGAAAAATTTTAAGATGTAACGAAAAATTTTGGTATGTCCGGAAAAAATTTTTGACCCCTAAAATGGTACACTGACCGAAATCGGAGGTCGCCCAAAAAAATTTCAGTTAAAAAAAAATTTTGCGACGTTTCTGTCGGAAACAATTTTCCGGTTTGTCGGAAAAGTATTGCCCTTGCCCCCCCCCCCCAAAAAAAAAACACACAAAAAAACATGGGTCCCACGGCGCCACTGTCTACCATGCATCCACGGAGTACGTCCAGGGGCGTAGCCAAGGGGGGGCAAGGGGGGGCGGTCGCCCCCCCCAATCGCAAAAAAACTATTCTCTGAAAAAGGCTAAATCCGTAGAGAAATGGGGGGGGGGGCGGCGGTGTACACGTTACATCCTCGAAGCTGAAACGGATTAAGTACGTCTCGACTGAGGAAAACGACGAAATACTGGAAGAATTTGATTTCTAAAATCTCGTTAAAACAGTTGTAGATATGGTTCCAAGAGGAATAGATTTAGTTTAGATTTACATGTATATGCATTATGATAACATGAATATTCTTCTCAGACTTATTCTGTATCATATATAAAAGCGAGTAGAAACTTAGAAATGTCTGGGAAAATTTATGTCTTCGACGTACTTTATAATCTTCGGGATTCTGCAAGATTTCACCCCCAAAATGCTTGAAATCACATTTCAGGAACTCTAAATTTTAAAATTTTCCCTGGGGTGCATGCCCCCCAAACCCCCCTAGAGCGTACTTTATAATCTTCGGAATTCTGCAAGATTTCACCCCCAAAATGCTTGAAATCACATTTCAGGGACTCTAAATTTCAAAATTTTCACGGGGGTGCACGCTCCCGGACCTCCATAGATGGTCTTGCGCCTTCGGCGTTCGCTTCGCCCCCCCCAAAAATGAAGGTCTGGCTACGCCACTGGTCTTTACAGCCAGATTTCGAGCGCGAAAATAAACATGTCATTCTAAAAACTAGGAATAAATACAGCCAGAAGGTTCAAGAAATTGTATTGTACAAGAACATGAACTAAAGGTGATTGTTGACAAATTTATCGTCTGAAACATTTTGTTTATCAACTAAGCAACGACAATTTCCGAATTTTCGTTTGAGATACATTTCTTTAAAAAAAACTATGTCGCCAAATATAAAAAAATTTCGTGTTCACAATAATTAAACTATAGGATTTATTCTACAATTTGAGTGGGTTAAGAAGCTTAACTTTTCGAGAGTTTTCTTAACTTTTTAGTTTGAATTTTTGTTTTGAATAATTTTGCAAAATTTTTCGAAGTCGTGTCCGTTAAAATCAACAATTTTTTACATGAATTATATTTCATTCCATACTTTAAATGCCAGGACGCTTTCAATTAATGTCTAGTCTACCCATTTGCTATATTTTCTCGTTGTTTTACTAATTTTTGACCAATTAATAAGCATGTTTTTGTTTTAGAAATTGATATTCAAATTACCCGCCATATTTTCATAATTTGGTGCATGCGCAGACGTTTTTCCGCGGTGTTTGTTTTATTAGGTCTAAAGTCACTCGCGCTACGCGCTCGTGTCTTTAAACCTAATAAAACACTCCTGCTCGTTTATTAAACAATACATAAAACACCCAGCATATTCTAGCCCTTGAAAATCAAGCGAAATTGTATTGTTGACAATTCGCTCAAAATTATTAATTAAACTAATTATAAAAAATGCAGTAGGTTTAATCCTAATTGATAACTAATTGGTATCGTTGGTTTTCTCTTTTTCAGCCGTATACCAGTGGATTCGTCTCACTTCTCGGTTCATTTTGATAATATTTTGAGCCCAAAAGCCCCAAAATATTTTATTTTGAACGTTTCTAGCGTACGGACCAACTGGCGGCGGACAGAAGAATGTAGCGTATACTAAATATAAATTTACTTGTAAAACGCCGGAAGTTATATTTGTAGGGCACCAAATTGCATTTTTGTACTGTATTAAGCCTTTCGCGCTCGTATTCGACTTTTCCGCTTAGCTCGGGGATAACCTTAAATCTTAATTGAAATACAGTAGCTGTGTACTGTATGTATCGTGCGTATTTGTATAGCCCCAGCGAGTTAACGCTCTATAGAGCGTCTTGTTTGTTGATATATTCACCTGTAGGTGCATATAACAGCTTATACGTCACATTTGACCAATCAACTTGTAGGATTTGTTATGAATACACTTGTGCAAAACACTAATCATATATAGCCTGCAGACTGCAGTATTAATAGTATTAATTTGTTTTTAATTACTACAAGTTTCTTTCAAAACATTGTATTAGAAGGGTACTTGACACAGAGATGAATGGCTATCACTGTTTCAATTTTAGTTTTTACAGAAACGTTTCTTATGATGTAGACCCTAAGCAACCAAAAAATGTCAAATTTTCACTTTGATCTATCAGTATCATTGAAACTTTCCCAAGGGGAGGTGCATGACTTTTCCGGGGAGGTGCAAAAATTATCAGGGGAGGTGCAAAACGATCTCAAGGGAGGTGCGCACGTACCTCCACACACCTCTCCTTAAAATCCGGCCATGATACAGGGTGCAGGTGTATAAAAAGTTAATCCAACGTTGACATGTCGTGATATCGTACGTTAGGCAATCGAGTGCCAATATATACCAAATATCAAAGAAAACAAAAAATACAAGCACACCTGGCAAGCAACGCAAGGCGGAAAAGCAATGATGGCTATATAATATACCGTAAACCTCCGAATATACGCCCTGGGCTTATATTCGTTTGTGGGCTTATAGATGGCAGGGGGAGGGGGGAGGGGGGCTTATATACGGACGACATTTGGCGTTAGTAGTATTCATTGTACTGCTAAAATCATAGTATGGTCATTGAAAATAAATATAAACATACAGTACTGATAACACATAATAAAACAAGTGGGTTAATAACATATTATAATATTGTAATGTAATTATCGTCTGAGCTGGTTGTCCAATTATTCGGTCCATGGGCTTATTCACAGGGGGGGGGCTTATATTCGGGTGGGCTTATATTCGGTCACGTCAGGTTTACGAATTACGGTATAATAAGGGACCGGTCATTATTTATGGTGGGGGGTGGCACCGAAGAGAAATGTTTTTCCTGGTAAAAATTTTGCTGACCCAACCATTAAAAAGCAAAAAATTTGATTACCCAACCTCAAATATCAATTAAAAAATAAATAGCCACCCCTGGCCAAAACCTTTACAAAAGAATACCATTCAGTTGTCACACATGTCCTTTACCACTTCAGTGACACAAGTTTGATAACTAAACTTTCGTATATGTACATGTACTTTCTTTGGAGACACCATTTGTCTCCCTACAAATCGGAAAATGATCAAGATCATAGTGACTCTGATTGATTCACATATTTGTATTGACATATGACAGTTGACATTGCTTTTCAATCTCCAATATTTAAGTGAGTCATGCTTTGGAAATGACAATAATTTTTTATTACCCAACCATTGAGTTGTTTTGTTTTTCATTTACCCAACCTTTTACTTACTCAAAATTTAGTTTACCCAACCCTTTTCTCTTCGGTGCCACCCCCCGCCATAAATAATGACCGGTCCCTAATAACGGCTTATTGACCGAGCTTGAGGTCTGTGCTGTGAAAAATCAGACCGAGGTTTTTAGTATGGACCGAGCGACGAAGGAGCGAGGTCCATGCAAAAACGGAGGTCTGATATTTCACAGTACAGACCGAACAAGCGAGGTCAATAATCGGTTTATCATATGGCTGAACTGAGTCTGTGAGCATATGCTTTTCGCGCGAATTAAATTGGCTGTCGTCAGTTTCACTGGGTAACAATATACGGTAGGCATGCATGCTCAATCAAAAACAATTTGGTTGTTTGAAATTTTTAACTGTAAAGTACAATTGGAAATTTAAAAAGCAAAAATGTTTTCTGTTTGCAAAGTAAAAATTTCCCGCCAGATAAACGACATCCGGGACACTGGTCCAGATACGGAAAATACGGACCACGGTCCGGATATGGGTTTTTACGGACCGCTTGTCAACCAATCAGAATAGAGAATTTTGAAAAGCCATATAATAATAACGGCTTATTGACCGAGTGTGAGGTCTGTACTGTGAAATATCAGCCCGAGGTTTTTTAGTATGGACCGAGCGACGAAGGAGCGAGGTCCATACAAAAAACAGAGGTCTGATATTTCACAGTACAGACCGAACAAGCGAGGTCAATAATCGGTTTATTATATGGCTGAACTGAGTCTGTGAGCATGTGCTTTTCGCGCGAATTAAATCGGCTATCGTCAGTTTCACTGGGTAACAATATACGGTGAACATGCATGCTCAATCAAAAACAATTTGGTTGTTTGAAAATTTTATCTGTAAAGCGCAATTGGAAATTTAAAAAGCAAAAAATTTTTCTGTTTGCAAAGCAAAAATTTCCCGCCAGATAAACGACATCTGGGACACCGGTCCAGATACGGAAAATACGGACCACGGTCCGGATATGTGTAGCCTGCATGGCAGGCGGTATTTCTACGGGCAGCGAAAATTAGGGAAGCAAAGGAAATACCGTCTGCCGCAAAACTAGGGGTATTTGAATTACCCGTCCGCTGGTGAACGGGAAAAACGGATTGGTTAGTATTTTTATGTAGTTGTCAATCAACGGCTAAATTCGGTTAAATGTTAATCATTAACCAAATGTTTTGACGTTTTGAAATTAGTTCACGTCAAGTCAGACCAGAAATGGAATACCATAATAAAAGAAGCAAATTTAAAGATACAAGCTGAAAAATAACACTCTAAGTAGTGTTTTTGATAGCGATTCGTACAAGAATATTTAACAAAGAAGATACGTCCGAAGGGGCCGAAGTTATGATCGGCGAAAGGTATGGGCTAGTCTATATTTTCGTTCAGACAATTACATGCGTATTAATTTGATAATATACTATCTCGCTTAACTTTCAAAGGCCATAAACAGGGACCGCGGAGACGGGGGGGCTGGGGGGGCTTTAGCCCCCCCACTTTTTTGACAGCCAAAATTATTAAAATAGAAATCTAAATGAAACTTTCTAAATTAATTAATTGGGGGTTTTATTGATGATTTAGCCCCCCCACTCTCTAATACGCTCCGCGGGCCCTGATAAATCGCAATAATGTTGACATTTTACTAAAACTATCGATAGAAATTAGGAGATATTTCTTCACTGAATCGAACGGTGGGATTTTCATATAGGCCCGTCATGTTCTGAACCAAAGATACTTGATAGATACACGAACCTCCAAAGTATGAACTAGGGGCCGGTTGATGCAGTAATTATCAAATAACAGTTAAACTCTTATATACCCGTTGAATATGTATAGTTGTAAACAAATAAAAACTATCGTTCTATAAGGTTCAAAACTTTCAGTTTGGTTGTTGACTGATGATGAATCTATAGCATAGACTTGCATGCTTTGTATTTTGAGCTTATTAAACTACCGTTTTAAGGCAGCTAAACGAGCTTGGTTTATATTAACACATAAAATAAATTCCTTGATTCTCATCACTAGACACAGTCTACACTTTGAAATGTCGAAGACAGTGGGAGATTTATTTTTTATATTTTATATTTATATAACTTATATATCAATAGTTCGTATCTCCACGAACAATGACAGAATGACTGAATTTCTTTAAAATACAATGAAATTTCATTCAAAATTCTGTTTGTTTCAAATTGGAAGTTTAAAATGGCAATAAAAACCCTATATAAAATATAAAAAAATTAACTGTCTCGAATTATTTTGCGGTCGGGCGGTACATTTATACTGTATAACAAAATATAAACATTTTCACGAGGATTTTAAAATTCAGTCGGGCGGTGATGAGAATCAAGGAATTTATTTTATGTTGGGCAGTTGGGACTTGGGAGCAACTTGGGAGTGGCTAATTTTGAATATTTACTTAATGACATCTATAAATAGCTTTGATGCTTCAGGGGCGGTAGTTCATTTACACCCAGTTTTGCGGTTAGATGGAAAACACGGAGTCGGAGTTCCGGAGTCGGAGTCCCGGAGTCGGAGTTCCGGAGTCGGAGTCCCGGAGTCTGACGTCATAAAAATATGGAAAACACGGAGTCTGACGTCAGAGAAAAATATGGAAAACACGGAGTCATATGGAAAACACGGAGTCTGACGTCATAAAAATATGGAAAACACGGAGTCATATGGAAAACACGGAGTCTGACGTCATAAAAATATGGAAAACACGGAGTCATATGGAAAACACGGAGTCTGACGTCAGAGAAAAATATGGAAAACACGGAGTCATATGGAAAACACGGAGTCCACCATAAAATATGGAAACACGGAGTCTGACGTCAGAGAAAAATATGAAAACACGGAGTCTGACGTATTGTCAGCGTGAAATATGGAAAATAGTAATTAAATAATATATAATTTATGCGAATATAAACAAACGGACGAATTTATAATATAACGAATTGGAAATTTTCTGCACTAATTCTGGTATTTCTCTAAAATGTCGTGAAAATATGGATACAATCAAGCAAATAATATTGTTTCTCTAGCTTGTCGTGTGACTTGTTCAGTTGTACAATATTTGAAGTGATTTTAATGTGGATTTTGTTCACCTCGCATTGGTATGTTGATAAAAATATAGTTTATATACTTAATACTGCTAGAATATTTCATAGTCGATTTACATGTAATATTTATAACACACAAAATCTTGACACAAAACAGATATGCTGCTTGGAAACAGCGTTGTTATTTATGCACCTATCAATGTTAAGCCCCCGAGAGGGGGGGGGGGGTCGGGCATAGGTGGGGCATTTGATTTTTTGAGCAAATTTTCAATCAAATGCCCCACCGTCGGGCAATAAATATTGGTCAAATGCCCCACCATTTTGCAATAAATTGCAATAAATACTATATTAATAACAGTCATTTGGTTCAAATTGCCCAAACTCAGGGCCAAAATGCTAATCAAAATCCCCAGGGTGGGATGCAATTGATGATCAAATACCCCACATATGCCCCACCTACCCCCCTCTGGGGGTTAACATTGATAGGTGCATTAGGCCACATAAAATAAATATAGAAATTTTGTATTTCATAAAGTATTACAATCATACAATGCTTTTGAAAGGGATAATTTTAAGTGAAACCCACCTGTTGTGGACTTAAAATAAAATTGTGAACTGATGATCAATGCAGAACCACTGGGATAGGGATATTGCTAGGAATACTGCTAGGGATTGTGGCACACTATAAAATTAAGAAATTTACGGATTGTTTCATTATAAACACTGGAATGCTCATACTGGATGGTTGTACAATAAGCAAAATTTGCCTTAGTAAAGTAAGCCAGTATCTAGGCTGGCTTGCATTACATATAAACATCCCCTATAATCCTACTATAGTTGGAAAAATTAAGAAGTAAATTTCCCTTCAATATATGCAATTTGTAGTTATAGTTGTATATATAGGCACAAAAATGGCTGAAATAGTTTAAAATTCAATAAATTGGGTTGACATGAAAATATTCTACCAACTGTTTTTGTAGCCATAGGTGTTAATTTAAACCATGCAATTAATGCTCAATATATCTTACATAGATTCATAGTGACATACAAGTCTATGCCACTACACCCGTACTGCAAATCTGCATTCATAGTTCATACGATTGAGCATCTCATGGTTTAAATTAACACCTACGGCTACAAAAACAGAATATTTTCATGTCAACACAATGACATTGTATTGAATTTTAAACTATTTCAGCCATTAATTTTTGTGCCTATATATACAACTAACTACAAATTGCATATATTAAAGGGAAATATATTTCATTCTAGATTTGTTTTGCTTCTTAATTTTTTCCAACTATTGTAGGATTATAGGGGATGTTTTATATGTAATGCAAGCCAGCCTAGATATACTGGCTTACTAAATTCACTAAGGGTCTGTTTATATGGAACGGCTTCCATATAAACAGACCCTTAGTGAATTTGGCCCGCTAAGCGAGACAGCCCGGTAAGCGAGATCTCGCTGTGTAGTTATTTTTATAGTAAAAATTATTGTGCGTTTATATGGACTCGCTTGAAAGAGGTGAGATCTCGCTTACCGGGATGGAAATTTCTCCATATAAACACTCACAAGCAGGCTAGGCTGGTTGCCGTGATGAAAGTTCAAAGATACCGCAGCAAGCTATTTTTAACAACTGTCAAAACAATACAATGTAACAAAATTGTCCCGGCAAGCGGGATGAAATTTTCTCATATAAACACAAGAGAAATTCATCCTGCTTACCTGGCTGTCGCTAAGCGGGCCAGCCCGGTTTCCATATAAACAGGCCCTAAGGCAAATTTTGCTTATTGTACAACCATCCAGTATGAGCATTCCAGTATTTATAATGAAACAATCCATAATTGATATTTGACAAATCAACCATTTGCCTATAACTACATGAATGTGGCAGCACTATTATTCTGTTCTTTATAACTTAATTGCTTGGACAAAAATCTACGAAAACAGTAAATTTAGTGCCCCACAATCCCTAGCTACCAGTGGTTCTGCATCATCAGTTCACAATTTTACTTTTAAGTCCACAACAGGTGGGTTTCACTTAAAATTATCCCTTTCAAAAGCATTGTAATACTTTATGAAATACAAAATTTCTATATTAACCCTTTAATTATAAGTGGCAATATATGTGCCCAGATGTACCCTACTTTATATTTTACTCTGCCTATAAACGCCAGACAATTTTACAATGGTATCATGCAATTAAGCCTGGAACAAATGGTCAGTTATAAATACCTATCTTGATCACTCAAATATCAATGGCTTGATATATAAAAACTTATATGTTAGAGATATTAACTTGGTATAGACTTACCACTATAGTGCAGGTATTTTTTTGGACACCTGAAAACTTTTTTAATGCCATTAATATACTGCACGGATTTGTGTGTTGGCTGGATGCATCTATTTATTAGTAAATAACAAT
>CACRXK020001213.1:0-58103 GCA_902702795.2 Paramuricea clavata | reverse complement strand
GACAAACTTTAACACTTAAGCAGCTTCAAGAAATCTCAAGAGCACATGAAGCTTCATATTTTCAAGCTAATAAAATTAATGATGACGCAGGACATGAAGTCAAGAAAGAAAATATCAATCGAATCAAAGGGAAGTTTCAAAGTAAATTTAAATCACCCAACAAGAAATGTTTCAGATGTGGCAAAACAGACCACTTTGCCAAGTCACCAAAGTGTCCAGCAAAATCTGCTGAATGTCATAAGTGTCATAAGGAGGGACATTTTGCAAGTGTGTGTAGAACTAAAGTTAGTAATGAGAGAGACAATAAAAAGAAAATAAACTATACAAGAGAAGATCAGGAATCCAAAGAGGGTGACAATGAATATGCTTTTGTTGTTAATCATCAGTCGGATGAAAACAGTGGTTTAGTCGATATCAAAGTTGGAGGAGTGTTGTGCAATTTTCTTATTGACTCTGGTTCAACGTGTAATGTAATCGATAAATCCTGTTGGGAGAAACTTAAAGCCAAGCAAATAAAATGTAAGTCGGAGAAAACAGCAACACAGATTTATTCATATGGATCAAGTAAGCCACTTATTGTTGCTGGGAAATTTACAGCCGATGTTGTATGTCAAGGCAAAGAAGTAAAAGAAGCAGAATTCATAGTGATTGAAGGCACCGGTAAGCCATTACTGGGAAAGAAAACTGCTATTCAATTGAATGTCTTGAAGATTGGTCCACAACCTGTGATATCGGAAGGTGTCAACTCAGTCGAGGATGACAATACATTCAGAGATAGAATGATGAAAACATATTCGGGGTGTTTTAAAGGTATTGGAAAGTTGAAAGACAGACAGCTGGAAGTTAACTTAGACCCAAATGTGAAACCTGTGGCACAGAGAGCTCGTAACATTCCATATGGATTACAGTCTAAAGTTGAAAAGAAATTAGATGAATTGGAAAGGCAAGGTATAATAGAAAAGGTAAAAGGACCAGCAAAATGGGCAAGTCCACTTGTTGTTGTACCTAAGCCAAATGGTGACATTCGACTGTGTACGGACATGCGCAGAGCCAATGAAGCGATTGTTAGAGAGAAGTTTCCTATTCCTACAGTGGATGATATCCTTCATGAAATAAATGGTAGCAAAGTTTTCTCAAAATTGGATCTCAAATATGGATATCACCAGTTAGAGCTTGAAGAGAAATCGAGAGAAATCACAACCACTGTCACTCACAAGGGACATTATCGATATACACGTCTAATTTTTGGTATGAATAATGCATCAGAATATTATCAGTATCATATTGGTGATGCAATTCGCGATTGCGAAGGTGTGCATAATATATCGGACGATATTATCGTACATGGAAAGGATCAAGCTGAGCACGACGAAAGGCTTGAAAAGTTGCTGATGACCCTAGTGGAAAAAAATCTTACACTTAATCCTGAAAAGTGCCAGTTTCGCATGACTGAGCTTACATTTATGGGATACCTTTTATCAGAAAGAGGTATTGGTCCAACTAACACCAAAGTTGAAGCTGTAAAGAATGCAAGGCGACCTGAGACCGCATCGGAAGTGCGTAGTTTCCTTGGATTGGTTAACTTTTCTGCGAGGTTCATTCCTGACCTGGCGACAACATCCGAACCTCTTCGACAGCTGACGAGGAAAGGCGTGGTTTTCCAGTGGACTAAAGTACATGAAAACGCTTTTAACAAGTTAAAGTCCCAATTAACAAATGCTGAGTCACTTGCATATTTTGACAAAGATGCCAAAACGAAGATTATCGCAGATGCAAGCCCGGTAGGTCTCGGTGCTGTTTTAATTCAAGAGCAAGATGGCGAAGATAGAGTCGTAAGTTATGCTAGTCGATCTTTAACAAGTGTGGAGAGACGATATAGCCAGACTGAGAAAGAGGCTCTCGGTTTAGTTTGGGCGTGCGAAAGATTTCATGTTTATCTCTATGGGAGTAAGTTTGAATTGATCACTGATCATAAGCCTTTGGAAGTCATTTATTCAAAGAATTCAACGCCACCAGCCAGGATACAAAGATGGGTACTACGTTTACAGTCGTATGATTTTACAGTCACGTATAGACCTGGAGCGCAAAATATTGCTGACGCACTGTCCAGATTGACCATGAACACAAGCCCTAGTACCGATGATGCAGAAGATTATATACGTTTTGTGGCAAAGAATGCAGTTCCAAATGCCATCACAATTCAAGAAGTGGAGAAAGAGTCAGACAAGGATCCAGAACTTTCCAAGGTTAGATCTTGTATATTGACTGATGATCAATGGGAATCGGTAGATGTAGCATATAGATCTGTCAGACAAGAACTTAGTGTTTTGGGAAAGTTAGTAGTTCGTGCTACACGCCTAGTGATTCCGAAGATATTACAGAAGAAGGTCCTGAATTTGGCACATGAGGGACATCAAGGAATCGTTAAGACCAAACAGCGTTTAAGAAGTAAAGTTTGGTGGCCAAATATTGATAAGGAGGCAGAAAAAGAATGTCGTACATGTCATGGATGTCAGGTGGTGCAATTACCTTCTCGTCCAGAACCAATGGTAAGAACACGTTTACCAGAATCTCCATGGGAAATAACTGCTTGTGATTTACTTGGTCCAATAAACAATAATATTTACATTCTAGCATAATCGATTATTATAGTAGATGGATTGAAATAGATATTCTGAAATCTATTACATCGTCAAAGATTGTTCAGTCTTTAGATCGAATGTTTCTTACCCATGGATTACCATGTGAGTTAACGTCTGATAACGGTCCACAATTTGTGTCTTCTGAGTTTGAGGAGTTTTGTGAGAAGAATGGAATTTATCATCGCCGTATAACTCCATTATGGCCACAAGCAAATGCTGAAATCGAAAGACAGATGAGAAATCTAAACAAAGTAATTAAAATTTCTTATGCGCAAGGAGGAAATTTAGAGGAGGAACTTAACAAATTCCTAACAGCGTATCGTACAACACCTCATGGGACTACTGGAAAAGCCCCAGATGAGATGTTATTCAAGAGACGTCTTCGCACAAAGATACCTGAATTGGTTCCTTTTGATAAATGTGATGAAGAAGTACGTGATAGGGATGCAGTTCTCAAACAGAAAGGAAAGGAATATGCGGATGACAAGAAGAATGCAAAATATCCTGACCTCAAAGTTAATGATAAAGTTCTACTGCAGCAGCGTAAAACGTGTAAGACAACAACTATGTATGAACATGATCCTTACGAGATTGTTGACGTGAATGGTTCACAAGTGACAATCAAATCAGGTGAAGGTGTTTGCTACAAACGCAATTCTTCACACGTTAGAAAATTTGAAGAATCAGATTTACCATCGGGAAATGAACATATTGACGAGTCGGAACATTTCAAAGAACCGGACACTAATGAACAAGTGATAGATAAATCGTTGGTCGTTGCTGAACCAAGACGTTCATCCAGAAGTACAAAAGGAAGAGCTCCAGAGAGACTTGATTTATGAAGAGGCATCGTAACGATAAGTACAAACAGTATATATTAGACATTAAGATTATCAATTAGAAGTTAAAAATAATTGTTCTAAAACATTGTCTTTTGCGAACAGTTAGATACACTTAACAGTTAGATACACTTAACATTTTTAATTATAAAAAAATTAGAAGAAAAAAAGGGATATAGTGTTTAGTGATAATGTACAGTTAATATATGCATAATAGATTAGTATGGATAGTTAGGTATAAATATGGATCGTAGAAGTCGGCCATATTGATTATTATACTTCAGTAACACATGTACAAGTTAGTAAGTTTTTCTGGTTGAAATATAAATCTCTTATAAGAAAGAGACACTAAACCCATCCCTCTATAATTCGGTGGATTAAAGCCTTCCTCTGCGATCGCGAACAATGTGTCCGGGTGGGAACTTCTATGTCCTCTTGGAAGAAAACAAATGGTGGCTTGCCACAAGGTACAAAGTTGGGTCCATTATTGTTTGCTGTTCTCATTAATTTCTTACTCAAAAACTGGCCCAGTAGGATCAAGTTTGTGGATGACACCTCAGCCCTAGAGATTATACCACGTTTTTCATCCAGTTTAATGCCATTAGTCGTAAATGAAATCTCGGACTACGCCTTAGAACGTGGAATTGAACTAAATTATAAGAAATGCAAACAAATGTTGATCAACTTTCTTAAATATAAAGGATCTGATGATGAAAACCCGATCTATGTTGCAGGTAAACCGGTGGAAACTGTGTCCTCTTTCAAGCTCCTAGGTGTATGGATATCAAACGACTTGTCATGGAATACTCATGTCGACATGGTATTGAAAAAGGCAAATTCTCGCTTATACGCATTGTCTGTTAAAAAAGGCTGGTCTTCAAGCATCTCACATTGTCTAAATATATATCTCATTCATCAGATCCAGAATTGAATATGCATCCCCTGTATGGTCGTCAATACCCAAATCATTATTTGACATTCTCGAATCTGTTCAAAAGAGAGCATTGAGTACAGCTTATCCAGATCTGTTATATGATGAAGCCCTTAAAATTTCAAACTTACAGTATCTGAGTACTCGTAGAGACATCTCTTGCAAGAAATTCGTCGAATCTCTGCGACGTGATGTTTCACCCTACAACCCTTTGACCCAAATTATGGAAATTCGTCCCGGGGTAAAAACTCATGATTATGACTTAAGGAATGACAGAACGGCCGAACAACCTTTATGGTCAGAAACCACTGAACGGTTAAAAAACTTCGTGACTAGGAAATATTATTAGCTTTATAGTTAATTAACAGTCCCAACTAAATAAACATTATTTTATATAATATATATATATGTACATTTTAATATAAATTTTTATGCTATATTAGTACTCCATGTAATTCAGTTTTCCTTTAAAAACTGCAAATTGGTTTTAATTAAACAGATTGATTGATTGATTGATTGATTGATTGATTCTCACGCCGCCATTTTTGGGTAGAATTTCAGCCGAAGTCTGCGAGATAAGTCCACATAACAGCGACTTTTTATAATTTTTTTGACATATGATGGTAAGTTTGCTTTGTAAATAGTTAGTTTATTTTGAAAAATTGCTTTTCACATTGTTTTAATTATCTGAATTGGTTAACGAGAATTGGATGCCACCCAAAAATGGCGGATATTCGTCATCGTGAGAAAGGCCAATTGGATGAGTTGTACAGTCATAATTCATTAATACACTGATACATATATGCACTACATGCATACGTCAGGGCGTTGACTTTGGCCCGTTCTATATGGTAAGCCCAACTTTCCATGGGGGTGATTAGCTAGACCGCTGCACCTCCCCTACATTTTTTTCCACCTATTTCCACCAAAATCCGGCCTTGGTCAAATCCGTCATTATGTATGACGACGCTCATAAAGAGTGCTCAAGTGCGTACGTCCATCAGAAAACGTCAAGTATTGAATATGTATAAATTGTCATTTGTTATCTGTACTCAATATATAACGGCTGCTTCCCAAAATGAACATATACGATTTCCCATTTGACTGGATCACCAATACCTTTCGAGAAATAAGCCATGTAGGTTCATATTTGAGACATTGGAAAATTTGCACGTTACTTTAGCGACTTTTACGAAAACAGAACTCCAATAGAGGCAGAGCACAATGGTGCATGCTTTAATGGAGCATGCATGCAGTCTTCTCGTAAACTTTGTAAAGTGGCATGCTTGCTTAACAAGTTTCCCAATTCAGTACAAACTCCTAATACATTCAATTTCAGGCTCAAATAAGGTAAAGTAAAACTGGAGGGCACTTAACATTGCGTAACTCCCGTTCTCAATTCATGCGTAAATTATGCATGCATAAGTTGCATGCACGTTCAGTTATTTTCTGCCCACAACGTTTTCACTTTTCCCATTCAATTTTCTCATCCAAGTTGAACCAGAATTTGATCGATTGGCATGGTCATGAATTACACGAATTTTTGTATTAAGCCGCTTGATATTTATTTATTTATTTAACTATTATTTATTTTAAATTATTTATACACGGTAGCTTAAATCAACCAACTTATTACAATAAACAGTATGGAATGTTTTCTAAATTCTACTGTATAAATAATCAAAATGGCCATGTTTGAATAAATTCATTATTATGTCCATAAAAATTATTAGCATATATAGAAATTAATTCATCTATATACAATCAAATTATGATAAACTAATATACTACATAAACTGAGAAATATTATTTTGTCATTGATGAATTGCCTTAAATACTGTATCTTGAGTCGCAGTATATTGCTGACACGCAATTGTACAAAGAAACACACCAACAAGCCCAGGTATCGTAACTTTCGTGGAGGTAAATGAAGTGAACTAAAATCAAGTAGATCATAGACGTTTTTAGATGAAGTAAAGGTTCCACTATATGCAACTATAGCGGTAATTAAGGGCAAAAACTGAAGCGAGGCAGCCATGGCCCATGTAGAGATCATGATAATGAGTGACCAATTAACAGTCTTGAGCCTGAGGAAGCTTGTCCTCTTTTTAAATTAAAACTGATAATACTGTATGTATTATTTAAATTAAATCTTGAAAATGGAAACAATGCGTTAAAAAGGTCAGTAGAAAACAAACCAAAAGGCTGAAAATATGTATAAGGCAATGCACCATGCAGACTGGCTAGAAAACACACACCGCTACGCCAAGCTGTATAGAAACTCCACCCCGTCGATATTCGAAGTTTTGTGCCCGGAATGCACCCCGGTTGCAATCTAGGTATGATATATAAACTATGTAAAGTAGGCATTAGGACCTGACGGGATTGAATTTGACCTTGATAAGACGCTTCATAGGAACATTTTAAAACTCGCAACAAACATTTAAAACCAGCGAATGTTGAATGGCTACCGTGTTTAAATAGTTTTAATAAACAATACAAAAGCTTGAATGTAAATAATTAATTAAAATTTCAGCAGTTGAACTTTGGGTTGACTATAAAACTTACACTTTGACTAATAATGTGGTATTAATTTCGACTGCTTGACCCAGCGATTAGCCGATTACCAGGGCTTTATCCAAGCACTTTTGCTGACCCTCGACTTTTGCTGACCCTCGTTTTAGAAAAGAAGATTCAAATTGAAATTCAATTTGAAGATTCAAATTGATTCAGATTTTGAAAAGAAGATTCAAATTCAATTTGAAGATTCAAATTGATTCAGATTTTTTTTTGTGACGCAGGAATGTATAGCCCCGGGGCCGGTTGTGAAAAGAAGATTCAAATTCAATTTGAAGATTCAAATTGATTCAGATTGTTTTTGTGACGCAGGAATGTATAGCCCCGGGGCCGGTTGTATAAAACTCTTAATCACTTTTTTAATCACTATTTTGTAGTTAAATAGTGATTAACTCTCAAATACGCGCTTCTTATTGGATGACGTTTCCACTAACTATAGTTAACTTTAATCACTTTTTTATACAAACGGCCCCTGAGGGTCTAAGGACAAATCTTATGTAAGCATTGCGCAATACCAAAGAGGCCATGCATCGATGTACTCGTATTGGAGCGTATTGTTTCTGCGGCTTTTTCACTCTACCAGCTCAAGGTTGTGTAAATTTTAGATTTTAGTTGGAAAAATTTACTTTCTATTTGTAATATTTGTTATTCTTCAACCCTCCCATTTCATTTTGTGTTGATATGATCGAAATTTTTATCAGAAATCCAAATAGGCATGCCATCTAAGCATGGTGGGCACAGGACACAACATATACGATGACAGTGATACGGTATACATCAAACATGTCGTTTTATTTGGAAAACAACCCAGCTCAAATAACCCTGATTCTCGGAATTTCAAAAACTAAAGCGTGCGAAAATGATTTTTTGTTGTTTTTTTCTTCTTTTCGTTGGGGAAAGATTCAGTTTAAAAACTCAATCCAGGATTGAGTTTTGACCTCCGTTTACCGGAGGTCAGTTGGTGCCTGATTACCATTTGGCACGGAAAAAAACTGTAACGAAAACGCTTCCGCATTGAAAATATTTCTTTTTCCAGGTTTATTCGGAGGGCAAGAAGTTATTGGAGCTTGTATTTTTGGTGCAATGTGTTTATTATACAATCTTTTAATTAAATTTGCTATAGCGTTAAAAGTTCTATCTCTGTCAGTAGATTAACTCTTCTTGTATACTACGGTTGTGGAAATATTTACATTGGACTATATATGCATTTTAGGGTATTACTGTTCGTCATTGTCCTTTAAAAGGTTGTTGTATCATCACAAGGATCATTGATGGCGGAACTGCGAGCAGAAGTGGTAAATGTTCTTTTTCTTTCTGACTAGGATAAGTTTTTTTCATGAAAGATTATCCAATACTTGTCGAACCTATTCCGTCGATAGTGTTTGTGGATTTCGTGAATCAGTATGAGCTATCGCACTGTGAGTGGTTGCGGGAGGTCGGATCCTTAGAATCTAAGTCAATCAAGTCCACCTTATCACAACCCGCACACCCGATTATCTATATATACATGAACTTACGGTTACAGCTCAACAGCTGGCCTCTGTAGGTCAGTTGGTTAGAGCGCTGCACCGGAATCGCAGGGCCGTAGGTTCAATTCCTACCAGAGGACCTTGTGCTTACGCGATTTTTCGCAGTCGTTCCTGGTTAGGTCTTAAAATGTATATTTTCTCACTTGGATTACCAACCCTAACATCCTGGTTTTAGAATATATTGATTATTGCACTTTATTACATTGAATTTTAGACTTCGGGCATTGCTTCCCCTTACTCAGGTGTAAATCGTACACTCGACACGCGCTGACGCAATGTGGTTCGGGCGCGAATCGGTGATTGAATAAAGCCTTGTTGCGTAATGATCTGGGGCCCGTTGTATAAAAAAAGTGATTAAAGTTAACTATAGTTAGTGGAAACGTCATCCAATAAGAAGCGCGTATTTGAGAGTTAATCACTATTTAACTACAAAATAGTGATTAAAAAAGTGATTAAGAGTTTTATACAACCGGCCCCAGAATAATTTCTGCCATCTCTGTATTTTTGAAAGGTGTACTTGAAATTGGTGATGAAATTTACGAAATAAACGGAGTGAGTGTGAAAGGAGCTCGGATTGAAGATATTTTGACCCTTTTGGTAAGTTTTTCTTCAGGTAGACAAAATTATATATGAGTGCAATGTAGGCAGTGTATGTTGAGTAAATATCTAAGTGAGCCGATCGTCAGATACAAAGACAATAATTCTTTCAATTACTGTCCCGACCGAAGAGAAAGCTACGTGTTTGATTCACGAACAACACCCAAATTAACTGATCCATCTTTAACGTCATATCTTTCTAAACGTTTCCATGATAAGAACGGAATACTTGAGTACGGGGCATAATCATATGGCCTTAAAATTGAATGAAAGTAAACCAAAGAAAAAGCTCAATCGAATAGTTTTTATGTTTACCAGGGGCGGATCTGTTCTGATTTGGTAGAGGGGGTTGAGATTTTCCTGAGGGGGTTAATTACTACGGGGTTCCGGGCCCTGAAATGCCGTTTCCTGCATTCTGAGCATGCACTACCTTTTATTCATGGTCGGATTTTGAGGGGAGGTGCGCACCTCCCCTGAGATCATTTTGCACATCCCCTGAAAAGTCATGCACCTGCCCTTGGGGAAGTTTCAATAACAGAAGTTTCAATGATTTTGGTTGCTTAGGGTCTACAATTCGTATGAAAATTTTTCTGTAAAATTGAAACAGTGATATCTTCATCTCTGTGTCAAGTACCCTTTTAATGTTTTGAAAGAAACTTTGTAGTAATTGTAATGACGGGCAAAATTGGATGAGTTGTACGGTCATAATTCATTAATACACTGATACATATGTACAGTACATGCATACGTCACGTCGTTGACTTTGGCCTGTTCTACAGTAAGCCCTGACTTTCCATGGGGGTCGTGAGCTAGACTGCTGCACCTCTCCTAAATTGTTTCCACCTCCCCACTGTTTCCACCAAAATCCGGGCTTGCTTTTATTTGTTGAATTTGTCCTCACAGTACTTGTATTTCGGGCAAAAATGAGAAAAACTACTACGTTATATGTTGACCCGCCGTATTGGTGCTTGAATATTTTTCGCTTTTTTGAAAATCAATTGTTTCAATATAATAAGTATAGTATAGACAACTCAAATATGGAATACCAGAATTTTCTTCAAATAGGGAATACCAGAGTGGAGAACATATGATATGGAGAACCAGAGGTTTCTTTACCATGTTATTTTGTATTTTTTTGAATTTATCTTTAGCATTTTTCCATAAACAGTGTGTCGCTGAAAGTCGTTCCCGCATTGGAAATTATCAGAACGTTTCCTCGTGAAAATAAGGTTTGTATTAAATATAAGTAATTTAATTATCATCGTCTTTTCTACGGCAGCAGGGGTGGTCACCCCCCTTCCGTGCTCCCAGAGAATGTTAGCAGCTCTACTATAAAACCCCTTCCGACTTCAATTTTCATGTTTTCGTGTTTGATCGTTGATATGCTGTAATCAATCTCACTCCCAGGCTCCCCCTTCTACCGGCCATTAATTTGTTGTGAAAGAATGGACCTGCTGAAAAATATACACCCATTGTTACACAGGGTATCCCGAGAAAATGCAATAATTTTTACACCGCTACAGTAATTATGTAGGAAACTAATTATGTATGTATCGAAAATGTAATCTAAAAGATCAATTTTGACACTAAGATTATTACAATTGGTGAAGTAGAACCAATGTTGTGGCTGTTTAAATTAAGGGGTCACCAAACCTATTGGTATATACTGAACACAGTCCATGCATTATTTCAATGACTTACATGCATATATACTGGGTGAACCAGACTTTGTTTTAAAACAGCCATATAATATTGGTTCTCCATAGCCAAAATGACGTACTTTCTTGAAAGGTGTATTCAGCAACTTGTTAGGAAATTGTGAGTGAAAACTTGCAGCAATTTGACAACATGACAACGTCGTTACAACTTGTTGACAAACTTGCTACAAGCCTGTTGCGAACGCATTTTTTGGTAAGATGTCAGATTTTTACGTGTGTGTATAGACCAATTTCAATAATCTTGGTATCAAAATTTATCTCTTAGATTAAATTACTGATACCCACTTATACTTTTCTTTAATGCACCAATTCGTTAAGCAAATATTCTAAGACAATTAAGAAAACAACTATGACACACACAATGTTGTGGGAGAAGGGTTGTCGAGGTGAAATGCTCCGATTATACTTTAAACTGTGGCCTAAGTGTCGCCCCATATAATTATATGTCCTCAGGGGTTGTGGTTCCCCCAGTTTGGACTTTACCCAAGGTGTAGTAGATCCCCGAGGTGGGCATCCTAAATGTCCAAGGGGTAATGGATCCCCGTGATGGTCATTGTTTACTTTAATGTCCAAGGGGTAGTAGATCCCCGTGATGGTCATTGTTTGCTTTAATGTCCAAGGGGTATTAGATCCCCGTAATGGTGATTGTTTACTTTACAATACACTGTATAATACATTGATTTGTGTGAGTCTATGGGATTGAGGGTGAACTTTGGGAGCACTCCGTCCCCAAACAACCAAATATTTTTATTTTTACAACCTTGCAAAGTCAATTCCAATACTGTATATTACAAAATATAGATGTGCCTGTAATAACATATTAACCAGTAACTATACTCCATAATACTTTATCTATAACACAACATGAATTGCATTTCATGTGAATCTTGATGACGGATTGCATATCGAAACAATATTTACCGATTTTTATTTGTTTTGTGATACCAGTTATGATATAGTGGTGCAAAATCCTTGAAGGGTGGGATGGGTGGTAATTTCGAAGTACTTTGCCGCAGAGGTCATACAATTATGCTTGCAAGTGACACAATGAGGCTTACTGATCCAAGAAGGAAACTATGCAGACGAAGAGGTGAAACCTGATTGGTCTATTTTCCCGCATGCATGGGAAGAGATTTGACAATGGTTTGTTGTTAATTCAGCCTTGCGCTTTGCACATGTATGACCACATGATTCACAGATTGACCTTTGTACCAGACCTTTGTACTCCAGGAGACTTTGCATAACTTTACTCTTGTCCTAACGCTTGTTTCATAAACTTAAGTTTATAATGCTATGGGCATGTATAAACTTGCTGTGTATAGCTATTGTATTTTTTCTGGACATTCTATATTTTGTAATATATTTAATACACAGTAGCCTTTTTACCTTTCTATTACTTTAGATGTTTTATGTAAAATGTCATTTCGCATACAATCCACGTAATGATTCGTTGCTACCGTGTCAAGAGGCTGGCTTGGCTTTTGGCAAAAATGAAATTTTGCATGTATTTGATCGCACTGATACCTGGTGGTGGCAAGTAAGTATGACAATAGACCAACTTATAACTTGGTAATGCAAATTTTCCATTTCACTGTTTATTTACACTTTTAAGAAATGTAATATTTTGGTTTCAGTGTCACGCTAATCAGAATACATTGTTGCGTACCTGAATGTCATTTAACTGAAAAACATCTCTCAAAAGTGTAAATAAACATTGAAATGATGGGCAATTTGCATGCCAAGTTAAGTTGGTTGGTTGGTAATTCTTATACAACTAGAATTTCGGGGAAAATATAGACCGTGTAAGGACCAATTCAACTACAGTAATAACTATTTTAGAACTATAGCGACGTTACTTCTCTGAATGACCACGTGGGTTGACATTCTCTTGCTACGTGGGTTGGCATTACCTAAATGATTGCATCAAGCCGCCGTGTTCTAGACGATCTTCAAATATATCATCCTTCGAACAGATCATCCAGACTTCCTAACGGCTACTGCACCCACCGCCAAATCCAATACAATAACAGTGTACAAATATTCATTTTATCGCAGAACAAATATTACATGGCATCATACCCCATTTAATCCCTCCTCTAAACCCATTCTGAGACAATTACTTCTATATATATATATATATATATATATATATATATATATATATATATATATATATATATATATATATATATATATATATATATATATATATGATGGTATACGAATGTGGTTTGGTTCACGAAATGCCAAAGAGTGCTCGATAGCATATAGATTATATATATATATATATATATATATATATGATGGTATACGAATGTGGTTTGGTTCACGAAATGCCAAAGAGTGCTCGATAGCATATAGATATAGAGCAGGAATAGTCGTTTTACTTCAGAAAGGTTGCCACAACAGCCTGTTTTATCCAAGAGGAATTATCAGGTGACTCCTGAGGCGATCCCATGATTCCTCTTGGATGAAACAGCCTGTGTGGTAAAACGACTATATAATGGTAATAACGTATAAGGTTTCATCACGAATGTAGTCTCGTTTTTGTGGGTAGCCGCGCATGCGCAGCTAACCACTATGTGAGAGACTGAAGCGCGATCTTCCGTTTCTCTGTGGCTCTGTGGCGCTGTGGCTGACTCTTCCACAGTCCCTAACACTGCTTCTAACGCAAAGGACCATGGGAATGCCCCGAGGCGTTTTGTTAGGGACTGTGAAATATTGTGTCTGTTTCTTGGCAAATCTGTCCATTTCTCGGCAAATGCATAAATTTTGATAATGAGCGAAGATTTGGACGAGAGGTTGCCTTTGCAAGACTTAGAAAGCATCTGGTCGGGTTCAGAGGAAGATTTGGAGACGTCTATGCATAATCTATCGCTGAATGACGAGGATTATGGTAAGTGTTGACAAATGGATACAAGCCATGATATAATTTCTGTTGGAAATATCGCAATATTTGCATAAACCGCTTTTTATATTGTCATTTTTGTGCAGGGCATATAATTTCTGTTGGAAATATCGCAATATTTGCATAAACCGCTTTTTATATTGTCATTTTTCGTAATATTTGCATAAACCGCTTTTTATATTGTCATTTTTCGTCACATCAGATAATGATAAACGAAGAACAAGCACTCCTATACAAGAAATACATCAGATAATGATAAACGGAGAACAAGCACTCCTATACAAGAAGGAAGGCAACGTGAAAAGCCCCGCGCAAGGAAAGCACACATTGACTCCTACATCAGATAATGATAAACGGAGAACAAGCACTCCTATACAAGAAGAAGGCAACGTGAAAAGCCCCGCGCAAGGAAAGCACACATTGACTCCATCAACAAAGCAAACTCCATATTTGCCACCGTTGAAGAGAGTTTGTGTTGGTAAGTTTTAAAAATAGTTTCATATATTCAAAATTATATATCTCTTTGAACAAACTTTATCGCGTGCGAGATTTCATTGGATTTATAATTTATTAAATAGCTTATAATAATTCAATTGTTCAGGAAAATCCCTATCAGGGAAACAACGATTGGATCAAAGAAAGGCCACTACAATTGTTTAAAAGATGGTTTTGAATTGCACGACAACAGTCAAACACCTAATGATACGGTTGTGGCATATCTGGGCGACGATACTGTCATAAAATCACGCGTATAAACTCGAGCAGTAAAAGAGCCTTTCCTTGGAGTCTACATCAAGAGGTATAGAAAAGATAACAAAAATCAGTATCCTTTTTATAAATCTATATTATGCAATTAAACCAATTATATTGTATATATTACAATAAACTATCAGGCGTTTGAATATCAATAACATTACATATATTATTAGTAACACCTGGTTCCTTTCTAATGTCAACAGATACCTGTAGTACTGTAAGAGCCAGTGTTTTAAACTGCTAAATGTTTTAATTTGCTTGCAGCATGAGTACAACTTTGTTTGTTAAACTTTGTGCTGCCAGTTATATGAAGAGAAACAAATTCTCAAATATTTCATATCTAGAATGGTTGGTGTAATTCTATTAAAAATTACGGTCAGAAATAAATTTTCCATTGTCATTGAATCTGTTTAGAACCATTGATTCAATCCTTTTAGAACCATTGGTTCCAATTTCTGTAACAATAATTGTAAATATACAATCATTTAAAACGTTTTTCCTTCACTGATAAATTAACAGAGTGTTTTTTTATTAACCTATGGGAAAAGTGTATTGCTCATCAATTTTCTGACATTAAACATGATGAGATTGAATCAAATAGTATGAGTATATTCTATTATATATCTGATAAATCTAATGTATATACAGGGACGCCGGAAATGGGGGAGCAGGAGGGGCAGCCGCCCCCGTTGCCCTTTACCAGGAGGGGCAAGGGGGCAAAGGTGCCCTTCAATTTATAGAATTGCCTTGGGGAAATAGCGAATTGTTAAAAATTTTAGTGTGATTCTTTTACGAATTTGCTTCAGAAAACGCAACAAATGCAGTCATCGGGCTTCAAGAATAACACAATCGCCTGGCTGAGAACCTCCTCACACCCCTATCATCCAATAAATAGAAAACATGATTAGGCGAAGTTCAACTCCCGATGTTTTGCAAACATCTCTCAGTATATATCAATTCAAAAGTGCCCTTTAGCAAAAATCTGCCCCCCTTGCTTTCACATTGTTCCGGCGTCCCTGTGTATATAATTATAATAAATTCTCCCAAGCCCCCCCAGCCACGAATAGGCCTCTGACTACATACAGTATGTGTTATTAACCCTTTAAGTGGCAATGCACTCTGATGCACCCTAATTCAGAATTTTACTCTGTCTAATGTCAGACAAGCATACTGAAGCATTCTTTCTCACGTCATTGATTTTTGTAATGGGTCATTCCAGAAAACATCGATCCATACCACCCCCACAGAGGAAATAGGAAGCTAACCCCCCTACCCCCTTCGTATGATCCGTTCCCTGATCAACTCAAGGCAGCACATTTTATTTTAAGGAGGTTCTTTTAATATGTTCCAGGTAGGAAAACAGTAGAAAAGTTTGGTGATCCCAAAAAGGCGTCAATTTCCACTAACAATGTTGATTCTTATGCAAGTGGGAAAAGGAAAGTTCTGGCCACTTTCAACTGAAAATAGTGTATGAAATAATGAATGAATTAGATGTTAATGAGTCTGATGATGAAAATATTGGAAGTGAATCAGATTAAAAGACAAAACCTTTACTGTACACACATCCCACTCGTATTTTAATGTAGCAATAATTTTTTACAGTTGTGAAGGGTTGTTTTGTGTTAAATCATGGATAATAAAATAAATTTATTTTATTATCCGTGGTTAAATAGAGCATGTACATGTAATTTAACTTGAGTTAATCTGCTATGACTATGTATAGACTCTCCATAATGATGTTGTTTTTTTTACTCTGAGTGGATATCCTCACCGGACAGGCTGAAAAGTTTGCATGGTCATGCGGTGGGACAACTACCTTGTCCAATGTTCTGCCAACTGAGCTACAAGGCAAAGAGGGGACTTGGTGGGGATTTATAATAATAATAGTTTCAAATGGAACAAAATATTAATATTTTAAAATGTGGACGGTTTATGCGGCGCGCAGCCCGGAGATTGTCAGGGAGATATTATGCAGGAGATAAATTTACGCACACGACTTACAATTATCCCCCAGGGGGTGGGGCATTTTTTGTTTTTTGCTAGAAAATTTTGTCCCATATTGTGGGGCATTTGTCTGTTTTGGTACGGTATTCAAAGCCAATCCCCACCTATATCCCGGGGTGGGGGGGGGGGTCGGGGTTTACTTTGACTGGTGCATAACATTGATAAAAGCTGTGATTATATCTTACAAATTTTATGGCCTTGATGCTGTATTTTCAAATATTTTCTTAAGATAAGTTTTCTTCTTGCAAAGAATTATGGTAAAGTCAACATGCCCCCAACATTACGGTCGATTTACACTTTCTTCTGTAGAGGCTTTGTGTTTTAATTTGGGTTTTTTTCGAAGTTTGCAGGCAGAATAGTTGAGAGGCAGAGCGTGGGACTTGAAAAAATCCAAAACAAAACACAAAGCCTCTACAGAGGAGAGTGGTCAATTTAAAAAGAGATATATTTAATAAATCTTAAAGTTTCTTCGCCAAACATACGTTTCATGGTCAAAGCTGAATTCTTCGTATCTTGCGGCACCATCTGTCGGTTGTGAACAGTGCGGAAATGATGCGCAAGTCCACTTTCTTTAAAAAACGAAAGTTTTCCAGGCATTCAGCCATCGGACAAACAACTTTATTCGTCAGATACGCCTCGTGAAACGGCCTTGAAAATATTTCGTCCCTTTCTCGCTCTTCGATAAACAGCGTCCGCCATTATAACGTCCGCCATCTTGAATTAGGATTTCCCAGTCGCTTCCCTCGCCGTCACATTCCCATCACTCAGCGCGCGTTGGGTCATTCAACGCGCGTTAGGTAAGCGACTGGGGACGAGTCAGGCGCTGTGGCTCTGTGGCGCTGTAGCCTTCGTGTCCGCGGTGTCCTGCTGCGCGGTTCCTTTTATCCTTGAAATACGAACCGTCTATAGACCACAGGCTAAGTTCACTAACGCTCATACCGTACAGAGATGTGTATAAATTCTTAGTAAAGTCTTTATTGTAATATGTTTTGTCAGGTCGATAGTCATTTCCAACGCATATAGAATCGAATATGTCGTTGTTTTTATAATCACTGCTTGTACAAGGGTCATTGCGGTTAATATTAGCGCACGGGGTCTGTTTTATATCGTGTAATGTCATATTTAAACACGACATATCAGTTTGATCAAACATTTTATACGTATTAGAAAAATATAGTAATTAGTGATATAGCGCGCGACGTTTGGACATATTTACGTTAGTCTATATCGAAGGAATGTTGACGAATGACGAACATATAGGTATATAGAATCGAGTATGTCGTTGCTTACATAATGTTTGTAAGGCCACGTCATTGGAATCGGGTTAGTCGAATGTGTAAGTTAAGGCAAAGAGAAAGCCAAGCACGGTTTACACAAGGATTAAATTAGGCAGTGGAATATTAGCGCTTTTTTACTTAGGGATATATTTGTCGAATATTGAAAGCAAATTGAATGTCATTACCAATATATATGAGATCGATTATGTCGTTGTTTAAATAATTCAATCATCACTGTACTAAATAAATATATGTTGATCTTTTTCAAACTCCGCTGGAAAACATCGTCCTTAGATCTTTGCATGGACTATCCTTGAAACTCAAACTTCACGAAAATTGTATATACGCAGCCTATAAACCTGATGCTTTGTCTTTGATGTATGCTGTCCTTGAACAAGAACTGTTCTTGTCTTAAGTGTTTTTCGTACTGTCTGTATTTCGGCGTGTGATGTATTTTGTTTCGTATACATATTAAAGACCTTGTACTGTTCTGTCTGTTCAGTGTGCAAATTATTTTTGACACATTAAAATACTTTGTAACTTCTTAAATCTGTTTATGCTTATTGAAAAATGCACGTAACAGTCGTTTACGTATTTTTGTCATATCTGATGTTCAGTATGTGATTAAATGTGTGTATAATATTTGAATTGTGTTCAATTTACTTAATACTTTCCTTCAGTAAATTCGGAATTTGACAATAGCAATTAAGGTGGAGTAATATACTAATATGGGCAACAAAATTGCAGCAACTTGCAACAAAATCTGATTTCTGCGCATGTTAATTGAAATGTTTTGTCAACATTTCTACTTAAAATGCGTTGAAATCAGATTTTGTTGCAGAAATTTTGGCTGCAGCAATTTTGTTGCGCGTATTACTCCAACCTCGGTATTACTCCAGCTTTAACAATTAATGCAGGCTACCCACATGTACGCAGCGCGTGTCCAACCTCGGTATTACTCCAACTTTAACAACAATTAATGCAGGCTACCCACATGTACGCAGCGCGTACCTATTTTTTACGTTTTGACGTCAAAAATAACCCTTTTTCGGGAGACAGTGTTATAGTAAGCATCCACGGTTTTATATTGTGATATATATAGAGGATATTACACGGCGGCGCGAAGATATGACTTTTATCTTCGAGTGGTGAAAACAATATTTTACGAACAAGCGCAGGGAGTGAGTAGAATATTGTTTTTAACACGAGAAGATAAAAGTCATATCTTCAAGCCACCGTGTAATGTTTTGTTTAAATACTAAATACTAAAATTGTATAAAAACTAAAAGTCACGTGGTGATCGATATCTTCACTAATGAAATGGAAAATATCTCACTGTGTATTTTTCAGTATCTCACTCTCTACTATAAAATAAAAGTATAAAACTGACTTCTCCGCAGAAACTTTGATCTAACTTAGAAATTTTGCACTGTGGACCGATAAAGATTATATACTATAATACACTTAATGTCTGCTCCCGAGGGAAATAGTTTTGTGTTCCCGAGAATCTCAATCGGTTTCCCAAGACGAAGTCGAGGGAAACATTAAGATTCGAGGGAAAACAAAACTAACTATTTCCCTAGGGAACAGGCATTAAGTGTTTTGTTATATAGCGACGAACAAAAATCAACTTCAACAACATTCATACAACAATTGTATCTCGTGACGAAAACTCTATAGTGTAAACGAGTTAAAATTAAAAGAACCTACTTAAACGGTTTCAGCAGCATATCCTGTTGCCTGTTGTGTATTTTTCTTCTCTTTTATATTCTTTATTTGAACACAAACTTGGAAAATCGTAGTTTCTAATTATCTGAGTTGTGCCGCCATTTTGTTTATTTATGTACGTGGCCGGTCGGGGCGGGCAACAATTTTTCACTTGTTGCCCGGCGGGAAACATTACATTTATCTGAAGTCACGTGACCACAAATCAGCCAATTACGTTTGGTGTTCACGCTAGCTATATAACAAATATTATTATTCCTTCTTTTTAATTGCGAGCATCTAATCCTAAAATGTTATAATGCAGTACAAAAATCATGACGTGAATACGTGCAGTAGGAAGTAAACAAATCAAGTCGGATTTATCAAAGAGTTTTACATATAATTGCTATACGTTTGTTTCTCAGGCAAGAAAAGTGGGATGCCGCTCAGAGCAAACTGGACTTATTCCGAGTCAAATATTGCAGGAAAGGTAACAAACATTAAATATGACGGTGGTAGAGCAAACTCAAAAAGTTATGCTATTTCTTCGATTAGCCCAATTATGACAACTCTATCAGTATAATCCCCGAGCCAACGGCGCCGAGCGCCGTGCGAGGGTACCAATTCCGCCTGGCTATTTACCCCCGGGGAAAGGAAAGCATTAGCGAAGACTAAAGTTCATCAATCATCGCGGGCGTGGGTGACCAACCGTGGGTGGTTATCCTCACTGGTCAAATTGAAAATGGTTAAATTGGTTAGCCTGATTGGTCAAATTGAAAATTTGCATTATAACGACTGCGTGGAAAGAATTGCTAAAAGAAGGGAGTAAAGGCGCCGACGTTAACGAAGGTTTGTTTTAAATAATGATGTATTGTTTGCTAACATAATTGCTTAAAAAGCCGATCGTTGCGTATAATGAAACAAGGCAGCGTATAATTTCAATGTATTTCCCTTTTTAATTATATTATTTTTTTTAAATAAATGAGAAAGTTATTTGCATGCGAGAATTTGAACTCAGTTTATTTCAAACTCAAAGTTTATCAGTAAAGGCAGTTTAGTTTTATAAAGAACACTTTAAAACGTTTTGCGAGACGTTTGTGGTTGAATTTTACCTTAAATTATTTTAAATTGAAGCTTATATTATGTATAATAAATAATAACATACCTAACATATATATGTGTCTGGGAAATTGATAATTTTGTAATTAATTGTAGATAATGTAATGTAGATAATTTTCATTTGTAAAAAAATATTTAAATAATTATCGTGTTACCATGACAACTACTTCAAATATTTCACCGTTCGGAAAATACAATGGTTTTGTCAGCAAGGGGAGGGTTTCTGCATTCATGTATTTTCTAGTTTATTTGTTACAATGATGTTTTTTATGTTACTCTGAGTGTGCACCCACACTGGGCAAGCTGAAAAGTTTGCCTGACCAGGGTCGGAATCGAACCCGCGACCTTTGGGATATTTGGGATACTATAGATTATTTATTGCAACCTAGGAAATATTTGCATGGCAAACATTTTGGCCGGCTAGGTTTATTTTAAACTGGATTTTTAAAGAAAAATAGACATGTTGATTTATGACAATCAAATTTCTTTCACTAATTCGTTTTAATTGAAGAAACACTAAATTGTTAAATAAGGCAAGTTATAGCGCTAATTTTTGTTTTTGAGGTAATTTTGCTTACTTGCATCATCAAGCCTCATTTTTAAAACTTTTAGATTGCTTATATTGTAATGATGAGGCGTTGTACTTTATATGGTATTGCTAGTGTTTCCCCCATGCAATTATTTTTCTTAATTAAACCGCCAAGTAACATATTGAACAATGAATAGCTCTATCAGTTTCGAACAGGTCTCGCAATATAAGTCCAGTAATTGACCAGTGTTGCTAATTAATTCTTTGAGTGCCTGGCGGAAACTTGTGGTGTTTGTTAAAAAAGCATTCTTCTCTCATACAATTGGAGGTGAAATTATATTTAGACAATCCTTATTGTATGAATCAAATGACGCATTACAGGCATATGCATATATAAACCATGCACTGTGCCATCTCCACCTATTTCTCTTATTTCAAATTGGTGAGAATCCTTATTAATGTCTTAATATTTTCACAAGTATTAATGTTATATTCTCTATGTACCTTTTTAGGAGACTGTATAAAGCAAATCTAGAGAAGGCATTAAAAAACAAGTGTTTACATAGCAAAAGTGAGTATACCTTGTAATAAAATCACAGGCTTGTGTAGGCTATGTTCAAAATTGCAAGAATTATAGCGATATGCTGTTCGTGTTGGGTGTGATAAACTGTAGTTATTTATTGAGAGTTAATCAGGGATGAAATGAAGCATCTAGCATAAATGAACCGCACTCTTTGTAAAGTTATTCCTGAGTCGTTGATTGAACTTACTGCACTATTCATTTCTGGTACATTGTGTAAAATGTGCCTGGAAATGAACTTGTTTTTCAAAAATAAACTTTCTGTTTTTTAGAGTATGAAAATATTTTTTCAACCATGGCTAAGAGAAAGAAATTTAAGAAAACGAAGATCATGTACTCATCTAACTACACAAATGGTAAGATAACTATGATAGTCAATCAAAAGAAGCTTAGCCTTAGTTTCTGAGTAACCGTAAGCAATAGCGGAAGTGCATGCCAATCGCATTAATTAAATAGTGATAATTACGAAATGGAACTATCGTGGTCTTGATACCGTAGAGTCCCTGAATTTCAACTTGCAGACACTATAGTGGTTGTTCAAAATTGCAAAGATACAAAGTACAACTAACACCACACCCAACCATTATACTCTCAGTGCTTCATTACTCCAAATCAGAAAAGTTTCTGATCTTTCTTTCTGAAACTTTCAGAAATCTATTAATACTAATAGATCTACAAATTATTAAACATTCGTGTCAAAATTTTCCTCAAAAAAGCTATTGCAGAAGAAACTGAAATGAATTAACTGTGTTTAGAACCGATCTTAACTTGCTTAGAACTTTACAGTTCATTTTAACAACAGTTGACTCTCTATTAAACGGCCGCCCTACATTCAAATGGCCAGGTATTAAAGTCCCAAAATATTCCCATACAATTACTATAAAATAGTCCTCCATTAAGCAGCAGTTTTTATTAAACAGCCGCGACCACATTCCAGTAGCCCGAATTAGTTTTTTGTTTTGTATTTGCTCTCTAGTAAACAACCACGTATACACATATTTTATCAACAATTCCAACGTATTAAGATGAAAATGTTCTAGAGTGTGTATTATATAATTGCCATACCCAGCGCAAGCAGAAAGATATTGTCTGCCGCGGCTGGGTCTTGAACCCGCGACCTTCGAATTACTAGATCGACGCTCTACCAACTGAGCTACACGGTCAGACGGATTTTAAGACTGGAAATTATGAAATTTATACTGAATGTCATAAACATACTCGTTTATATTAATTCAGCATCGAACAATACTAGTTCTGCAAGTGTTATGTTAAGTTGTGTAATTGTACACTCCGTAATATGTTAAGATGAAAATGTTCTAGAGTGTGTATTATATAATTTCCATACCCAGCGCAAGCAGAAAGATGTTGTCTGCCGCGGCTGGTTCTTGAGCCCGCGACCTTCGAATTACTAGATCGACGCTCTACCAACTGAGCTACACGGTCAGACGGATTTTAAGACTGGAAATTATGAAATTTATACTGAATGTCATAAACCTACTCGTTTATATTAATTCAGCATCGAACAATACTAATTCTGCAAGTGTTATGTTAAGTTGTGTAATTGTACACTCCGTAATATGTTAAGATGAAAATGTTCTAGAGTGTGTATTATATAATTTGGGTATGGATATGAGTGTGTATTATATAATTTGGGTATATATATATATATATATATATATATATATATATATATATATATATATATATATATATATATATATATATATATATATATATATATATATGCCTAAACACGGTATATTGCTTTCTTTAGATTTCGAAACAGTATCAATTCTTGCATATGAGGAGGTTATTCAACTGACGCCATCATCTGACATACCAAGACCTGTTGTTCTTGTTGGTAAGCTATGCAGGCTTGTTTAAACGTCGGATTTTGCATGTATTGATTTAAAAGCATACGTCTCCAAATTTGTCTTGTTTCCTTTTGAGCATGCATGCCCAAGCTGAATCCAATTCGACGTATGCAAACATCAGACATAACTGGCGTCAATTTCTTCCCTTGCTCCCCTCCCCCCTCCCTTGCTTTTCTTTATTCATTTGTAAGCAGGGCTCGAAGTAACGGCCAATGATCGGCAGGAAATTGTTTTTGATCGGCGAAGAAGCAACGTTGCCGTTCAACTTGATCCGCAAGAAATATATTTGACCATTCTCTGAAGAACATGCTTACCTGTACGCGGTAAAAGACAAATAAAAATAATATGAAACATATTCAAAAACACGCGAAAAACTCTTGTTTAGTTGATACGAGTCATACGACAGGCCGCAATGCTATGAAGTATTGTCGTCTCATCAACAGTCTGCAATCCGAACCACTGACGACGAACGTCTTTGTCATAATAATTTCAAATTGACAGGATTTTGAGAGTAGTATTTTTTATTTTTAGTAGGTTTTTCTCTTTCAATATTAAATAAGTTTTAGTTCTTAATTGACAATGCTGCTATGTTTCTTGCTTTTGTGTGAAAAAATACATGCAATACTATAATTAAAACTAATTGAACTAAAATTTATTACTGTAGGCCTAATACATGTTATATGTAGTTACACTATCAGTATTGTCAGTATTGTATATGTAAGTCCACAAACGTCATAGATTTAATTATTTAAACTCGAATTTGAAATGAAGTTAAACTTCCTGTTCAGATGTGTATTTAATGGCATATTTAGGAAATGAGGGCAAATGCTCCTGATCGGCCAAACTTTTATTTGATTGGCAAAAAGTCGTGATTGCCGATCGCTGTGATCGGGAACGTGGGAACGTTATTTCGAGCCCTGGTATACTAAGATCAGGGCCGCCGAGAGGGGGTGGGGGCAGGGGGGGGGCAAATTGCCCGGGCCCCGAGGTGCTGGGGGCCCTGAAAATTTTGTTGGGCTCAGTCTTTTTTGTGTGTTAAATATTTGCGCGCAAAGGACAAGATATGTGTGTTATTTGGCTAAGTACCGAAATAAGGCATAGAAAAATGAGATAAAGTCCCTGGAAAGTATCTGCAACGTAGTCGTCTGGAAATTTTTTAATCCTGAAAAAATTTTTTGACCCCTAAAATGGTACACTGTTGTCCGGAAAAAAATTTTTACCGGAAAAATTTTTTTGAAAGGGGGCCCCCCAAAAAAGTATTTGCCCCGGGCCCCCGCCAACCTCTCTGCGGCCCTGACTAAGATATCTTGTTTTCCATTCAATTCATAAGTCACAACAATTTCAAGTTATGACTTAGATGCCAAAAACTGTCAAGACATTTATACCAAATCTTTTCTATGGCGCGTTGTAAACTTGAGCTACGTTTACACGCTGCGATTTCTCGTTTACGATTCGTATTCTAGTGTATGTAATCGAATTAGCACGCGTAAAGTGGTTGCATTTCAAATTTCCCCATAATCTGAATGAAGAGGAATTGTGGCGTCAGCTGTGGATTTCATACGCCCGAATACGAATCGCACACGACAAATCGCAGCTTTACTCATTTTTTTACATAGCTTTACTCATTTTTTCATTTTTGTCCAAGGACCTCGATTGGTTGGCCGAAATGAACTTCGTCGTTTACTAATTTCCAGCGATCCAGAGCGGTTCATAACACCTGTGAATTGTAAGTATATATTTTGCACACGTTCAGGCATTGTAGGACTCAAGTTGCCTAAATAACTTCCACGTTTTGATGGAAGACCCATTGTTAGAAAATTAGTGGCGTGTGTGACTGTGTGAAGTGAAACACTTGTGTTTTTATAGTCTGACTATGGGGAAACGCGATTGCGCGATAAATTCAACCAGTCATGGATTTAGTCCGTATGAGTATGACTGGAACGCTACCTCAAACTGGAAATTTGAAGCCAAACTTTGAAGGCCAGTGATCCCAGTCGAGATATTTTTATGTCTATTTCGACAGTCCAAACTCTAAAACGGCCATACTATAAAATCACGATAAAGAATAAGTGTTGAAGAATAAGGAAAAAACCATGTGCCAGGTGAGGTATAAGGTAGAAACACTTATAGTCGTATTAGAACTAACGAAATTTACATAAAACGAATTGTGCTTTATTGTCATACCAAGTGTCAACGAGAAGTAAAACTTGAACAATTACACAGCCTGCAAAAGTCATTAATACTCTCAGATTTCGATATTCTACCTTTTGGTACAGCTTTCTTTGGATTTTATGGCTCTCTCATTGTAGACAAGTGTAGTTTTCAGCCTGGGTCAAACGAGGATGCGGGTGCATGAGGGTTGGCAGTCACGCGACCTTGGTTAGCTGTCATTAATTAAGAAATAGAAAATGAGTCGCGTGCGTTTATGATGTGATAATGCACGCCGGGAATGTTGGGAGAATACGACATGCATTCTATTTTATTTAAAACGTTGGAACACTCATCGAACCTTAATTAATTAGCGAAATATTTAGTGTTTTAAGTCGATTTTAACAAAAACATCGGCGATTATGTTCGTGAGGTCATCCATGCTGTTTGCTCTATAATTTTGAGTGCAATCTTACACGTGCTCTTGACTGCTAAAAATCACGTTTTTAGAAGATAAAGATCTAATTTCAAATTTATTCCAAGGGAAACATTTTTGGACGGGTGGATTGATAATCCTGGCTATGTGCGTAATACGATAGCCTAGTAAAGGCGGTTTTCCAGTCCTCGCACGAAGCTCCTCGCTGCGAGTGCTTGCATCTAATTAAAATTAACTGTTTAGCATTGTGATTGGATGAAAGTGCTCATGCATGCACTCGCAGCGAGCTGCGAGGAGCTTCGCGCGAGAACTGCAAATCCGCCTTAAGACGTATGACAACCTGGTTAATGCAACAGATGTTGATTTCATCTCCATTTTGCATCTGCCTTTTAAAATAGGCGGCAGTGAAAAATGTATGGAAAATCGGTAGGCGGTTCTTTTCGCCCTCCCGTGCACTCGTTCTCCCGGTTTCATTTTCCCACCCGCAAGTCCTCCGCCGGAAAACCACCTGCCATGCGCAGGTTATTATATGCTAAACAGGCCAACATCGCAGTTGGCAACTAGTATGAACCATCTACAAAGAAAGCAGAGAGTCGCATGTAATATTGCCTTCCTTGTATAACCACGTTTTGAATCTTTGCCGTTATCATTGGCGGATCGTTAAGCTGGTGTTCATTCTTTCAAATTTTATTCTCCTAGATCCTTCTCGTAAACAACTTGATGATGAGAACAATAACTTTTTCTATACTGATAGTGAGAACTGTAGGACGTCATCGAATACGCGCAGATCCTTTACCACCGAACACAATGGAGATTTTGAGCGTATTTTGATTGAATCTGTTAGAACCTTGATGAACTCTGGGAAATGTTGTGTCATTGTTGTACCTCCACAGGTAATTTCCGTTTCAAATGGCGTATGTTAATATTAATGGTTGTAATATTATTGTGCCTCTATTTAATTTTTCTCCAAGGAACTGGCAATCGTTCGAACACGTGAACTGCTTCCTTATGTGATCTTTGTTAAACCTCCATCATTACAAAGACTTCGTCAAACTCGCCTGATGTCACGAGTCAAGTCTTCTTCATTGCAAAATCATAATCAGAAAGTGTTTACGGTAAGGACGTATTTTTGTACTGCTTGACTTGAAGTATGAATATTATTAATAGAAAAAGCAATTCTTTCAAGACAACTTAAACTGTTCGTAGCCATACCTAGCTATCTTTGTTACCGCGTTCAACGATACAAAAAATACAGCGGTACATTTTTGTCTGCGTATGTTTTGCGATGCGTATATTTAAATCCTCATGTGAACATCACGCATGATTACCGCTAACCCTATATATGTTAAATATTACCCAATGTTTTGGCTTGTGTATTTATCTGCACGTTCCTTTATTTCAAAACTTGAGAAAATAAAATTGTATTGATTCCAGAGAAGATTGCTGGGAAAACATTTCCAAAATTGTATACATAAGTTTTGGGAAGATTGCTTTGGAATTTCAAGCCGCTAAAATTCTCTTTACACAAAGGTCTGATCTTTTCCCCGAATATGTGGGCCCTGATGTGATGGCTAATGATATTCGGGAATTTTTTGTCCAGAAGATTGAGCGCATCCATGCTGAGTTTGATTCTTCTGCCCTTGAAACAAGCCACTCGTCTGTCCCAGAATTTACTGAACTGACGTCCCGATTTGATTCCTTTGACATCTTAAGTGAAGAAAATGTCAAAGATTTGATATTTAAATCAAGTAAAAAATCGTGCTCTCTGGACCCAATGCCCACTTCATTGGTTTTAAAATGTCAAGATATTCTCCTTCCTGTGATTACCAGGATGATCAATTTATTATTACAATCTGGTGTGTTTTGTGATGAATGGAAGCAAGCATTAGTCCAGGCACAGCTTAAAAAATCAAAAACAGAAACGGTATTTGAGAATCTTCGCCCTATCAGTAATCTCACATTTACGTCTAAATTAACAGAACTTGCTGTCTTTAATCAAACAAATAACTATACTTGAATTCATACCAACTTTATCCAAAGGCACAATTGGCTTATCGCAAGTATCATAGTACGGAGACGGCTTTACTACGTGTTAAGCATGATATCTGAATGAACATGAACCGTCAGCATGTTACCTTACTCGTAATTTTTTATCTGAGCGCTGCATTTGACACTGTCGACCATCATATAATGCTCGAACGACTGAAATCCAGTTTTGGCATCCAAGACCAAGTACTAAAATAGTTTACGTCCTATCTTTCTAACCGTTCGCAATTCATTGAGTGTGTGTGAGTGAGCTTTTAGAATACGGGCGTAAAGGCTGCATTCCAGTTACGCGTTTTTCATACGTGCGTACACGCACGTAAAAGTTGAATTCGCTTAAAATTTCATATAAGTGCAAATAACCTTAATAAATACACATTAAATCATACACAAAACTGAATGCTGTCCTTTTATAAATTTAGTTATTTCATAAGTAGGATGTAAATCGAATTCAACTTTTACGTGCGTGTACGCACGTATGAAAAACGCGTAACTGGAATGCAGCCTTAAGTATTTTTCGAGATTGTGGTTCGTTTTGAATGTTGAATAGAAAGTTATAATTTTAATGAATTTTCAAGTTTATGTTTCCAGAATATTAAGTATTTTTCCTCTAGGGTTTTGGTAATAGCTTCAATATGTTCAGACGTTACGGCTTCCAGGTTAGGGATTTCTTCATTTAGATTTAAATTTTTGATATACCATTGCCACTGTCAAGACCGGCGAAGCATCGCTTATGGTCTGGGGCTGTATCACTTATGACGGAAGTGGTCCAATTACTACTGTGGATGGGAACTGTTACCGCGTCCAAAGTACCGTACGATTTTACAAGAGCATTTTCTACCCTTGATTGGTGAGAGACCGCGCAATGGCAAAGCCACAACTTTACAAGATGACAATGCACCTGTTCATCGGGCAAGGGTTGTAACAACTTGGAAAAAAAGTAACAAGGTACAATTTCTGGACTGGCTAGCCCAAAGTCCTGACCTGAACCCTATCGAGAATTTATGGATGTTTCTAAAAAAGGCGATTAGTAAAGCGAACCCTCCACCACGAACACTGTTTGACTTGAAATCCGTAATTAAAAAGAAGTGGCAAGCAATTCCAGTTAAATTGGTTCAAAATGTAATTAAATCAATGCCACGCAGGCTCTCCAAAGTCATTAAGGCAAAGGAATTTGCAACAAAGTATTGACATTGATATTAGTGCCTTGATGATGAAACTGACAAGTGTTACAGCACTTCTAATTCAGTCATAACAAGGTTACAGCACTTCTAATTCAGTCAAGAAGTAAAGAGTTGCTTGAAGTTGCTCGAACCGAAAAAGTTGCTCCAAACGCAAAACGTTGCTCAAAGGTTGCCGAGCACAATCGGGACATGCCTAACACGAGCAATTTCCCTCACGCAACTGCGATGCAACACTTTACCAACACTTTATGACTTGGAGCACCTAAGATATTATCGAGTTCTCTCGATGTGGCTTCAATTCTTCTCTCTTCGAGAGTTGGCAGGTAACCATGCGGGAGGCCAATAATTCGTAGACTCCTCCTTTGGACACGTTCCAATTCGTCCTTTAGATATCGTGGCAGACCACCCCACACTGGAGAACAATATTCAAGGATAGGCCTGATTTTAGTTAAATAAGTGGTGAGACCCACTTCGACTGGTAGATTCGCTCTTCTACATTCTCGTAGGCAGTACAGGTTTTTAGCTGCTTTGCGAGTGGTCTCCTCGACATGTTTATTCCATTTCAGGTCCTTTTGAAACCAGGTTCGCAAGAGTTTGAAATTATCGACTCTTTCTATGATAGCATCTCCTATATGCAGTGGTAGAGGGGGCGGTGCTTCGGTGAAGTTAATCCACATATCTTTAGTCTTTTTTGGCATTCAGTTCCATTTTATTTTCCACAGCCCAACTTTGCACTGAGTCTAGAGCGCTTTGCAAATCGCTAAATTCTCCTGTTCTTATGGATGTATCCATGGTGCAATCGTCCGCATATTTGGTTGTGTTGACACATGCCTGTTCAGAAACATTTTCCTCCATATCGTTAATATGTATGTTGAATAGGGTCGGCGAGAT
Source organism: Paramuricea clavata (assembly GCA_902702795.2). Lineage (NCBI taxonomy): Eukaryota > Metazoa > Cnidaria > Anthozoa > Malacalcyonacea > Plexauridae > Paramuricea > Paramuricea clavata. Next base: position 27,817 of record CACRXK020001213.1, on the reverse strand, counting down.
AGCAGATTCCTGAGGGACGCCGGCTGAGCATGCATGATGCAGTAAAGGATAGTACACCTTGGAAATTTACCTGTTGTGTTCTTCCCTCCAGAAAACTCATTATCCATAACCAGAAACTCCTTGTTACATTCATATCAGCAAGCTTGTCCAGAAGGATCTTATGGTCGACCAAGTCAAACGCCTTCCGGAAATCAACAAATAGGGCGTGGACACCTTGTCTACCGGTTGAGGAGTTGTCCGTTGAGTCGAACCAGTTCTGAGATATGGAGGTAAGGGCAGACACGGTGGAGTGACTGCTCGTGAAAGCGTGCTGGTTTGTTTTGATCTTGAAACTGGATGTATTGAGTTCGAGCTGTAGCTTCTCGATAACTTTTGCTAGTTGTGGTAGCACGGAAACTTGGCGGAAGTCATTATCTAGGTCTGTGGGTGGACGGATCTTTGGTAAGGGACTGATGATTGCATGCTTGTAGGAGGTGGGATATTTGCATTGAACTATGCTTGCAACCACAATATCGTGGACCACGTAGCTGGTGCTAATTCTTCTGCGTACCGTATACAGGGTATGTTAATCTTCCACAAGACCCTTGTCGCGCTTGAGGCCTTTTTCCTATGTTACAGAACGTTTATTATTTTGCAGTTATAGAACACTTGCATCCAAGCCCTTGGGTATTTTTTGTGATTAAAATGTCTTATGTTGTCACTCCAGGTCACAGAGCTGCAAGATATGATAATGAAGGCAGAAGAAATTGAACATAAATATGGACATTATTTTGATTTAACAATTGTTAACGATGACCTTCAAGATGCGTATGATCGCCTGTATACAGCCGTATATCTCGTGGCAAAGGAACCGCAATGGATTCCTGTTAATTGGTTAACTTGATTAGCAGAGTTCAATTCAAATCAGAAGCAATACTGTATATAGTGTTTTGCATAAAATATTATTTAATAATTTATCGACGCGATTTACCCAAGGCCAAGGGACGCCGGTCAAAATGAAATCGATAAAGTGATTTGAAAGTTTTGGATCGAATTTCGTTTTGGAAAGACATTTTTTCGCACAATTATTAAACATGCATTATTTCGGGCTCTGCATGTATGGCTCTGTAGCCTGCGCGCAGTCCCAGACTCTCAAATTCCCAGACTCTAGGAACTTTACTGCGCGCAGGCTAAGGCTCTGCAGCATAGTCCAAAACAGATTATTGTATATTGTATTTATTTTCTTTATTGGCATGACCTTATAACATACAGGCAGTTGCTAAATCCTCTACATATGCATGTGCTATATTAAAAATCATCTGCTATCAACTATATACTAAAAAGTACAAAACTAAAGAGTATACTTTGATAATAATAATAATAATATTGTTTCATTTTAGTTTGACTATTTCATTATTTCTACCAGATATAAATTCTGTTCTCTTTAGTAGAACATTTTGTAGAGGTTTTTCTTTGGTAGAACATTTGCAATTCATTTTGTAGAACAAAGTGCAATTCATTTGCTACTTTATGCCTTGTGGGGGTCCAGCGCTAGCCGCGGCGTTCAATAAATTATTTTTCTGTTTTTACATTGAGTGGCTGTGGAGAATTGCAGGCTTATGTTAAAAGCTGCGGGCAAAGTTCTTAAGCTGGACACCCATAGTTGCAAATTATCAGCGACTCTTGTCATCAGTCAACTAGTCGAGTTACATCTCACTATAAAAAGTGTCCCGAGAAAATTGCAATAACAATTATATGTTTCATGCAGATATATACACAGCTAATTGTTAGCGGGCAACGAAAAAATCTAATCCAAGAGATGAATTTTGACGAAGCAATCTTATGGCTGTTTTAAAATAAAACTCAGGTTCACCCAATGGACCATTGAAACCTCAAAATTCATCTCTGAGATTGAATTTTCGATGCCTACTAATGTAAAAATCTGGAACATATAGATTGCAATTTTTATGGAGACACTCGCAGATTTACGGGTGCTTGTAAAACTCGGAACCCTACCCGGAACTCTGCTAAATATAGTCCATGAAGTTTTGTTCGAGTATTTGCACCTCTGTATTTGCACGTGCTTTTAAGAAATTTGACGCTATGACATTGATGAATGCAGTGATGAATCAAATAAGTTATTGTACGTGATATTGTTAGGTTTACCACCTTTCTACTACATATTTGGATTGCTAATTTTATCATTACAGCACAGTTAATAAAATTAACTGTGCTTTTTGAGTTTTTATCAAGGCTAAATGTATAAAACTATTTCGGTTTTCCCTATGTCTATAATGTTGTTCCGTCCTTATAAACATCACGGCAAAGGTCTCGTCCCACCTCTCATATAACGGGAAACTAAAAGAAATTTTCAGCCTGACCTAGCTTCACGAGATTTTTAAAGACTTCAAATTACACTCGTCTTTCGTTTCGAACTCGTGCAATTATGATCGCCTTTAAAAAATACCCTCTATAGTTAGGCGTATACTTGTAAAAATTGTGCACTTGGCAAAACGATGGTTCTCAAAATGAAGTTTTTCTTACAATTTCGCTATAAAAACCATGATATTTCAAGTTCACTTTAGTGAATATGACCTACACCATCAGAAAGTTTGCAGAAAACTATTATAATAAACTATATATTAAGCGGTTTGCATGTTTTCCTCCCCAGTTTTGAGTTACGTGACGTTTGCACCTGCTATAAACGGTATTTCATGCAATTTTGCTGTTAAAATTTTACTTTTTTGGGGAGATAGTGGTTGAATGTAATGTTTATAAGCAAATTGTAAGAAAAACTAAATTTCGAGAAATCCACATTAATTTTTCACATCAATTTTTTTTTATTAATCTACGATTAATAAGCACATCGAGAACTGTCATCTTGCCAAATACCATTATTTTGCCTCAAGTGCACAATTTGACCTAAGGTTCGCACCTATCCGCCCCACTACTCGTGCTTGTTTTTTTTTTTTTATATAAATTGTAGCATACACAATCGAGAGGATGCAGGACGGGAAACGTCGATGTGAAAAACTGAAGGGTTTTTGTAGATTTCGAGTGGAAGATTATACACAATTTTGAGATCTAACCAGGAACAGCTGGGAAAAATGAACTATATAAGCCCTGTGGTAGGGATCAAACCTGCGGTCCTGCGATTCCAGTGTAGCGCTCTAACCAACTGAGCTACAGAGTATAAGTATGAAGATTTTGTGCATTTCATTCGATAGAACGATTGAACGAAGAGTTGGTTAGAGCGCTGCCTCGTAATCTTCCGCTCGAAATTTCCATCTACAAAAACGCTTTACGCCTGTATTCTAAAAGCTTGATTGCATGACACTTACTTATTAAAGCATGATTGTAAATAGTAAATTAACGTATATTATGGTATATTTTCTTTTTCACATACAGTATATGCAAGTAATTTCGTACTACCTTTATCTTTTTCGCAAATTTACTTTTGTTCACACGCGCATTGTGGAAACCAGCTTTAGCTGACAATGTTAGCGTGTTAAATAAAGTTTATCATCAACACTCGCACTCAATGAGTGGAGGTTCAATCTGAGCTTCTTTTGAGTGTCAATGCTGTTTTTGAATAGCTGGAGGGTGAGCAGTTACATAGTTATAAGGTACGACACTAACCCTCCAGCTATTCAAAAACAGCGGCTTTGACACACAAGAGAAGCTTGGACTGGACGGGGTCCCTGCCTGGCTGCCAAAAGGGCGCGTTTCAGCCGATTATTTCATTACTCACATTACTCATGATGATTCTAGCGCAAACAACTAAATTGCGTACACAACTTTACATTATCATAACTTAAACTATCTAATTTGCACCGCTCTCATGATTCGTGAAGCATAATAAAAGGGCATAATACCAGCAAAAAAGGGCATGATTCCCGTGATCGCTTCGAAACCTGACCAATATTCCGGCGATGAGACATTGTATGTGATCACAGTTCATGTTTCTATATGAACGATTTCGTGTGAGCGGTGAGGTATAGTAAATCAGCAAATACGGTTAGACAAAATAGTCTGTATAATTTAATATATCACTTTGTCGCCTATATGCGCTTAGTCTGTTTATAAGCCTATAAACACATCTTTTCTCGGCGGAAGTAACTATATTTTTTCGAATGCGTTTTTTCCCACCCACTTTCAAAACACGGCGCGGGATCGGCGCCCCCTTTTCATTTTTGCGCCCTGCAAGAATTGCCAGCCGGGTGGGCCGTGCCCCCCCTGCCAGCATGCCACTGAATTCCTTTCTATGACCAGAAACACGGTAAAGTTAGCTGTATAGAATTGTGTTTGTCTTGTTGTTGAATTAAATCAGTGAAACACTTATAGTTCCTGTCAAATCGTCCAAACGTATATTTAAATTTGACGTTTCGAAAGCTTTTTCCGTTCCTCTGGCTCCTCGAGTCGTTACTGTTTTGGCCTCTCTACCATGTCGGGTTAGGATTCACACGTATCCACGAAAACGAAACGAATACGCTAATCAATACATCACCTAGGAAAGAGAGTTTGGTCAAAAGAGGGTTTCAAAATAATGAAAAGGAAACCATGTGCATTCATTACACATCGTGCGAGATGAAGCGTGCTCTTGGTCGCATGATTAAGCTCTTTGTTCCGTGGCAGGTTGTCATAAAATGAAGTCGGTAATACTGAAAGTGATACACGAGCACGTGCCTATTCATAACAAGTATCCAATCGCGGAAGCCGATATGCTAAGTTATATATCTTTAATTTATTCGCATGTGAAGGTTAATATAAAATACCTAAACAAGCAGCATGCTAATTTATTACGTCCCGAAAGCTGATGGGAACTAAGATTGGAACTTACTTTGAACCAAAATCTAGCGTACATATATATATCGTGATGTCGGCAAATGTTCTGTGGAAATTTCGGATGTTTTCATCTTTACTGAGTGTTTGGACGTCTGGTTTGTCACAAAGTAACAAGGTAAGCTAAATAACTTATTTCATGGTTAATTTCAAAATATTTTTCCGGCTTTTTTGCAAGATTTTGCCGCAGCCTGCGGCAGTTGCTACACAAACGTTAACGTTCAGTGAAATTTACACATAAGAATTAAACTATTGAAATATAATAATTTATTATATAGTAGAATGTGCGATACTGAAAAATATACAGTGAGGTATTTTCCATATCTTCACTAGTGAAGATATCGATTATGTGATTTTTCCAATTTGCTTTTGAGCGTGAAATTTCACAATTTTTTGATGATATAAAACAATCCATGCCAAGAAAGTAGAATTAGAATATTTAGCTGAACTTAGACTTTGTGCAAGGTGTTTTCGAATTCAAATTGCGATTAATATTAATTTAACAATATTGCTCGTATATTTTGGCTTGGATTTATTCAGGACAAGATTACCATAACTTTTTGACCCATATAACTGCATGCAAATTATCGCACGGTGAATGGAAAGCCTTTGGCCTGGATTTTTTCAGGCCAAATACTTAAAATTGATGCACCTTTTGCAGTTTTGGTCTGAATATTTTCAAGCCAAGCCGGTGACTTTTTAGTTCCTTTGGCAGGTATTGTAGAATATTGATCTTACATTGTGGTTTGGATTTATTTAGACTAGACTATCATGGCATAAACTTTTCTGTGCGTGTTTGTGAATCCTTGTATTGTGATTTTGGCCTAAATATTTTCACCCAGCTGTTTTAAAAATATAGTCTATATCGGGAAAATTCAGCACTTTTTAATCTCGGCAAGATAATTTTGCTCGATGTTTATTTGTCGTTTTTAAATAGCAGCTGTTTTGACATGGTTTGAATTTTGCTAAATATTTGAGACCGGAATAATAGATTTTGTCCTACTAAAATCTCTTCCTTGATAAAAGTATTGCTAAAACAACTCACTTTTCTTTAGAATTTGCACTAAATGGAATATCCCTGCATATTCATAATATTTCGTGTTATATATCGTGATGACGACAAATGGTTTGTGGAAATTTCGATTTCTGATGTTTTCAACTTTACTGAGTGTTTGGACGTCTAGTTTGTCATAGAGCAACAAGGTAAGTGAAATAGCTTATTTCTTGGTTAATTTCAAATTATTTTTCCGGCTTTTTTTGCAAGATTTTGCACTAATTGCTATACAAAAATTAACGTTAAGTGAAATTTGCACATAAGAATTAAACTATTGAAATATAATAGTATATTCGGGTACCCGTAGAATTCCGAATGTAAATGGCAGTCATGACGTTCCCCAAAGGAACTAGGTGGGTTAGTTGATTGCCCGGCTTTCGTGTTGGCCAGCACCGCCTGTGAGCAGGATACAGTTTTAGCGAAACAGGAAATCCCCTGATCCAGGGTATGTTTGGCTAGAACACATGATGATATATGTTCGGTAAATACCGTTGAGTGCTTAAATAGGAATTGTAAAATAAGATGCTTAGAGCATCGGCTTTTATTCAGAGTTGAACTATTTGTAACCGCGCATGCACTTAATTTGTGCTCATTTTCTTCATTGTGGGTTGTTCACACTTGAACAAACTTAAAACCAAATTTTATATATACGTACACTCTGCGCAACCATCAAGGCTTTAATTAAGAGGAAAAAAGCCCCAATTTTCTGATTGGAACCCTTCCTGAAATCAAAGTTGTTGACTCAAATGAGTAGTCGATTTTGTTAAAGTTTCACGCTCGCTCCGTCGGCTCCCGCCTACTGTATATACAAAAGCAGTATATTAAAAGCTGTATTAAGCTAAGAATCCTTTTGCCCTTTAATAACTTGAAGTTAGTCCCAAGTTTTTGTTCCAGACATAACTAAGATTTCCAGTGATACGTACGTTTTATAAGCTTTACCAAAAAGCTGCATGTGGATTAAGGTAAGTCTAACGCCGCATTTTACATGCGTCGAATCAAATACATACTCGAGTCGACTTGAATTGACATTTTTCAAATTTTAATTCAGACGTCGAATTTAATTGTCGAATTTAATTAATTTGCAAAGCCCGTCAAATGGCGCCAAATCCAAACTACATAGCGGATGAAGTTGTAAGAGAAAAAAATTGCGTTTGTGCCTATCAAACATCATTCATGCCAACAGAAAACGACGACTGTTAATGGATATGGCAGTAAATAACCTCTTCACAAGGAGAAGGCAGAAGATGCATGGTGCTCGATCCTTATTTGTCAAGTATCCAATTATAGTGCGTGGCAAGCGCGTGCGAGTAAAACCCGATATCTTGAAAAATTCCAAATAAATATTTCTTCTCGCCGTATATTCAAACGAAACTTTCTAACACGAGAGCGCTTGAATACATATTACTTCTACTTCTTTGAGAGAATAACGAAAGTTTAGTATTAAAGTTTTTTTCTCCAAATGAAATTCAGAATGTTTGGCCAAGGGTGAGTAAATGTGTAATTGTTTTGGAGTTTGTGTAGTGTTTTAACATTTGACCCTCCGTTTAAACGGGTATTTTGTGAGAATTTCAATGATGGTTTTCGTTTACTGTAAACTAGGGAGTAAATATACTCGCTGAAATATTTACATTATAGAAACAATTGAATCATAATACTGTAATTGCGATATATCATATATGTCGAGAAAGAGTTGTTGAACAAGTGTATTTCGTCTCGATTGAACAAGAAAAACAGTCATCAACTTCGGCCATGCTTGCTGTAGCTGTATATACGCCTATCTGCGCATGTCATTTTGAATGAAACCGTGGAGTTATGGGTAATAAATTTTAACATAATTTATGCATTAGATTAGACTCATGTAAAATGCGGCGTTTAAATCAACAATCGACTTTTAGTCGAATATTCGACTGAGTCAGTCGAATATTCGACTGAAGTCGCACTTAATTCAAACCTGTCGAATTTAATTGATTTAAACGTCGCATTTTACATGCATGTAATTCAATAATTTGATTCGGCGCATGTAAAATGCGGCGTTTAGACCGGGCCTAAGAGGGATTCAACTATTTTGAAAATAGAAGCAAAAATTACTAACTTCCCAACGAAGGGCTTTGGTCCAAATGTCAACATTAGTATCACTGCCTCGTCCCCAAGAGCTAAGAAAAAAAAATTATGTGAGTCACTATATGAAAAGATTGCATGAAGTATTGCATTGCAACGAACAGGCAACGCTCATAACCCATTCTCCTTTGCGTGTTTATAATGTGACGTACTACTTCATCTAAACCTTTTATATAGTGACTAGTATGTGAAATCGTTTTATAGCGCCTGAGGACGAGGCAGTTAGTATGATTTTTTTATGCATATAGCTTCTTTGGGACCTTGGGTACTTGTAATGTAGAATAATGAAAAAAAAAAACAGGGGGTGTGTCTTTTCCAACAAACTAAAAATGGCTTGGGAACAAAATCTAAAAACTTTAATCATATTTTGAGTTAATAGATGGAAAATTTGTTTGGTTTTAATTACTGTGCAAAATTTCAGACAATTTACTTTACTAGTTTAAGCCCTTTAACCAGTCATTTTTTCCTAAAAAAATCAGCTTCTCGCATGCTTAATTACAACCTGTTTCACAGGGTTTCACCTCCGCCACTCCCCCCCCCCCAACACATGCTGCGGCGAGACCTTGTTCGGAAATGGTCACGTGACGTCAATTCAGATTTTGGGTTGTAGCGTAATTTGTCGTTAGGTTGGGTACGTAGGGCAGAGTTATTAACTATAGTCATTTTTAAAAATAATAGAACTTGTCAATTTAGTTAATATCGCATTTGGCAGTTTTGAAGTTCTATATTTAAAATAAAACCAACACTTCGAAAAAAACGTTATATATGATATGGTTCACGGCATTAGAAGAGTTATTTAGACTTTTGTTGTCGTTTGCTTCTAAATATATATGATCACTGATCGCAGTGATATTAATAATATAAACTAAATTGTGATTTAAACCTTTCTTCGTATATAATATAGCACAGATCATGCAGATGAATTTGTCAAAATAAAATTAAATGGATACATTTTCATGTATTTGCTAAAAAAGCTTATCAATTATGAACTCTCATCTTTATAAATTGAAAATTCGCAGTGCAACGCTACGTGTTTATATTTTAACGACCTGGCACGATATTTAGTTTTGTGTATAGTAAATGTTCGCACATTATATCATTTTGGTATACGCGTATTAATTCATACAAATGTTTGACAAATTTGCATTGGTTCTGTCGTTGGTATAGTATGTAGGTTTTACGTCAATCCCAATTCAAAATATTTACATGTTTGTTTTGTTATATGTGCTGGCTCTAATGCCTTCTTCATATTACATGCTTAAATAAAGTTAAATTATATATATCTTTGTATGACTGCACATGTCTTTTATGACCTTATACCAAAGCATTGACAAAGTACAACATAGTTGAACATATAGCGCAAGAAAATTCAGGTCACATGTTGTACTTTAATTGTAAGTTGGAGAAAATTTTTCGTTATTGAATTATATTGTAAAAGATAAAACCGATATCGGTTTCAACTAAAAGGAGCAATAGACAATAGACACTTAGCGACAGAAAGCAATAATCATCATGTTAAAAGCGTACCAGTGCTCGGGAAATTTGCGCTTCAAATAAATTTTGATAGACTTTTTAATCCACTGCATAAAGGATTGTTGAATCATCCGCAAACAGTTCACCACGTTCTGGTCAAAGTCATTATTTAATATGCAAACAGTAGAGGGTCAACGATTCTTCACTCACATTTCAAATTTACAATGGACAACAATAGTTTAGCCTGTGTACAGACGTTAGTAAATAATTAAAAAGATGGATTCCTGCTGTGATGCTTTCTCTACCCTTTCAGTTACCTGGCTTTATTACAGTTCGAAAGCCTTTATAGTTTAGGTGAATAATATGGTTTAAAATGCCCTTTTTTTACATTGTCTATTCAGTAGCTAACAAGTGCTCGATCGTGCTACCCCTACTAAGTATAGCACGTGGTCATGACTCACGTGACCACACCATACCATACCAGGATCTCTCCGTAGCAGGGTAGTGAGCGGAGGTGAAACACTGGAAAAGAGGTTGGCGTAAGCCCAGATCTTCATCGATGCTAATAATATGCTGAAATATGAAGATTCGGGTTTACGGATCGAAAGCTTTGCAATAATAGAAATAGTGATGTTTTTCACAAAGCAAGACAAATATTTATAACTATATTTATTAAACAGGTTTCATGTTACATTGGACAACACATTTTTTATGAATTTTACGTATTTAGAGCAAAAATAATATTTATTATAAAATTACAAAGATTTTATATTAGTTCAGGCCGCTCAGTAAAAGATTTAGTCAAATAGACATGGATATACACTGATATACACGGGTCGTCAAACCAGTCACGCGAAAAACGTAAAAATTGCAAACTTAATTAAAGTCTTCACTAGGTTACCCACAGGGCAGTAATGCTGCCTTTGACAGCAAAAGACAAACTACAGGGTATTGAACGAGTCCTTCAGAAACATCCGATTATTGTGATCCTTGTTAACCCATTTATTGACAGTACCCTACCACTGACTGAGTATTAAAAATCGTCTGGCGTTGGACAAGGTAAATACTAAAATAGGAGTCATTACTGTGCTGATGGATTAACAAGAGACATTGGCATATAGGTTTGTTAACCCATTTACTGGCAGTACCCTATACTACTGACGAGTAAAATCTTCTGGCGCTGGACAAATTTAAAGGAAGGACGCATTGCCAGCTAATAGTTAAACCACTGTGGTTAAACATAAGATTTGATGCTCCAGGAAATGTAAACAAGCTATCAGTGTGACAGCCCAGTTTATATATTTATATATACTTGGAATATTGATTTCTCGGTGTATACAAAATTATTTTAAAGTATAACAATCAACGAAGAAGTAAGCCACTAACGTTCTAGTAAAATTGGCCCATTAAATGTTTCTGAACTAGGTTACCCACAGGGCAGTAATGCTGCCTTTGACAGCAAAAGACAAACTACAGGGTGTTGAACGAGTCCTTCAGAAACATCCTATTATTGTTATCCTAGCCTGCGTAGCGGCTCTCAGAGAAAGTAGACTTTCTCTGATAGCCGCTACGCAGGCTATTGTTATCCTTGTTAACCCATTTATTGACAGCACGGCCCTACCACTGACTGAGCATTAAAAATCGTCTGGCGTTGGACAGGGTAAATACTAAAGTCATTACTGTGCTGATGGATTAACAAGAGCCATTGGCAGATAGGTTTGTTAACCCATTTACTGGCAGTACCCTGTACCACTGACGAGTAAAATTTTCTGGCGCTGGACAAGGGACTGGCGCATTGTCAGCTAATGGGTTAAACCACCGTGGTTAAACATAAGATTTGATGCTCCAGGAAATTTTACTCGTCAGTGTGACATCCCAGTTTATATATTTATATACTCGGAATATTGATTTCTTGGTAAATACAAAATTATTTTAAAGTATAACAACCAGCGAAGACGTAAGCCACTAACTACCCTGCGCGGCTGCGCGCAGACTATATAATGACATATATATGTTATCCGTCCGGTTCGTCTATCGCCATCCGTCCGTCATTCATTCATTCATCCGTCCGACCGTATCCGCGTTTTATCCTAACTCGTTTTTAAAACACAAAAGTGCGGTTCGTCATGTCATGATCAACATTTTCAAAAGCGGCCAATTAGACCAGGGGTTAAAGGGCAATGACAATGACATGCAGGTGACATTTAATATTGTTATATTGCATCTCACTAATTAAAATTTGCGTGTTTATTAATAATGTTTATCAAAGAAAGCAAAAATATATACAAGACAATCTCACATGTGAAATTTTTTCACTTACGTACTGCCTTGTGATGCAGTACAAGTATAAACACCAAATGACAAAGCATTTGTAAATCCTAAAACATAATTAAATCATACGGCACATTCATATAAGTAAAAATCGTATTTCAGCCGCGCGTTTATACTGCTTGGCGCATTCGCTGCGTTATATTTATTTACATGATTTTAATATCGTATTTCAGCCGCGCGTTTATACTGCTTGGTGCATTCGCTGCGTTATATTTATTTATATACACAGAAAAGCATGTCATTGTCTTTGCGGACCATAGGCAAAAAGCATTCGTCAACCACATACCAAATTTAAGCAATCGTTAAATCATATACATGTCATGTAAAGAATATGAAAATAATGTTGAATGAAAGCTAGCATCGCGTATAATGTTAAAAGCACCGCATATAGTGCTCGAACCACTGCGTATAATTGCAAAAACACCGCGTATATAAATGGTGAAAGCACCGCGTATAATGCTGGAACCACAGCGTATAATGTGGGAACCACCGCGTATAATGGCGAAAGCACCGCCGTATAATGCTAAAAGCACCAAACAAAATGCCGTTTGATCACTTTAAGCCAGCTATGGCTTTCCATAAAAGAAGACCAAAGATGAAAGATGACCACATTGCCTGTTTGCCTTATGCTTGACCGCGCTGCACCACGGTTAAAATTCACTGGTACCGTCATGCAATGCGCCAAATAGAAAATTTTGATATCGACCCACAAAACAAAATTAGGCCTGCTGCCTTGCTCGCTCGCTTCAGGCTCGCTCGCTGCGGCAGCAATTAAATGTATACACAAACGTTTTGCGACCGCCCACAGCCGACCTCTGAACTTTGACAAATAAAGCTCATAAACGCTGATTATTGCGCGTTCTAACTCTGTATCATACAGCTTCGATTTCTCACTCCTGCTTAGTTTCTCATGCGAAACAATTATGTTAAATACATAAATACACAGCGTAGCTATATTAATATGGTTCGGCTCACCACAAATTTTCGTTGAGTGCCTATGTTTTGCCTCTTATTACAAGACCAACTAGGATAACTGAACATAGTATATACCGCAACATTAATTGACAATATATTCACTAATGATCTAGAACAAATTGAATCCAGTAAGAATGGATTAGTTTTTAGTGATATATCAGATCATCTTCCAGTTTTTCATATTGCATCTTTCCCAACGAAAATGTACAGTTCTAAAGTTGAAACTTCGCAACATCAAAGAATAGTCAATAATGCCAATCTTCTATTATTTTCTAATTCTGTGAAAGATATATCATGGGATACTATTGTTGAAGACAATGACCGCTCTGAATCATACAAGAATTTCCATAATAAACTAATACAAGCGTTTGATAAAAGCTTTCCTTTAGTAAAACGGCAAAAACGAAATATAATTAATTACGATAAAAGCCCTTGGATGACTCAAGGTATTTCTAAGTCTATTGGAATTAAAAACAGACTCTATAAAAAGTGTCTAAAAAACCCAAGTGAAAAGAACAAAACTATTTACAAAAATTACAAAAATAAATTAAAACATTTAATTAAAATTAGTAAAAAAGATTACTTTGAAAATCAATTTATTAAATACAAAAACAATAGCAAAATGACATGGCAAACAATAAATAAACTACTGAATAGAAATAAAAAGAAGGAAAAACTTTCTCACGTGTTTCAACAAAAGGGCATGTTGTAAAAGACTGGACTGGACCGGACTGGACTGGACCGGGAAAACACGGACTGAGTCCGTGTTTTACAAATCGCGAACTAAGATTTGTAAAACGCGGACTGAGTCCATGTTTTACAAATCGCGGGCTGCGATTTACTAAGATTTGTAAAACGTGGACTGAGTCCGTGTTTTACAAATCGCGGGCTGCGATTTGTAAAAGGCGGACTCATTTACTGAATGAACTAAGGATGAACGGTCGCAGTAAAGTATTGTCTATTCTCATGACAAAGTTCAATGTTTTTACCGAGAAAGTTCAATGTTTTTGATGATCATTTATGGTCATTTGGTGGTTTCAAAGCTTGGATCTGGTTGTTCAACGGGTTAAAATCAGATCAGAACCTGTCAAGTACTCTTGACAAATATCGAAGATTCTCACGCGACTAGGCAATATTTTTATCAACGACCTCACCGTTCATCCTGCAAGCGACGGTACCGATGGACTCAGTCCTGTACTGACTCAGTCGTAAAAGTTTTGGCGGGAATTGCACTCAGTCGTGAGAGTTTTGGCGGGAATTGCGGATATTAATAGGTTGGTCAGGGAATAATCATATCCTGGAGCTAAGGTTGGTAAAAATTACTATTATTTATTGTTTTGAATAAATCAAAGATTTTAATTAAATGATAGAATGTTGAGTTAAGTAATTTACAGGGCTTTCAGAGGGAATTTATAGAATTTATATTGTCAAAAACAAGGGTTTATGCCATGTTTTAACAGGAATTGGCAGACACCCCCCCGAATTAAAAGGGGCTAGTTTCGCCCCTGGATATTATAGCTCTTATAGCAGATACCATTTAGTGTTACTCATAATTAGACTGAAAATAGAGTTAATTTGTTTATTTTGCGTTCCGGTGGCGAAGAGTTTTCAAACGTTTTCACCCGTTTTCAAAATTACGCGATCAAGGACGAAAATGCTAGAGTTGACATGTCAGTTTTATGTCATTCGGTCACGAACTACACGAAGTTTAAACTTTGAGTTTTGCAGTTCCTTGTCGATGTATATGCTTTGTATGCTTTATATAAACAGGCTTACAATGACTTCAAGATACTTTTTAGTGGGAATTATTGCAAAATTTAAGCACAAACAAAATCATAACATCACCGTCAGGGATGCCGGAACCACAGGTGCAGCGGGTGCAAGTGCACCCCTTGCCTTTTCAACTTTGTGGGTGCAGTGCGGGTGCAGACTCAATGGGTGTATCGGGTGCACAAAACTTTTACAGCAGACAGAATTAAACGTCGCTTGAGGATGTGTGTGGGGGTGTTCCACCCCGCAGTCGTCAGGAATTCGGCAAAGTTGTTATCCATTTGGCGAAAGGTGAAACGGAAAGCATTACTTATGGATTTTTTATTGAAGCATTACGGAGGAATTGTGCCTAAATAATTGTATTCGGTCCGAAAAAAATTGGTGACGGGGAGGGAGGTCGACACGAATGTTGGATCATGACGCCCTTTCATTTTCATTGGTGCCCTTTTGTTATGGAGTATGCCCTTTTGTTAACCAATTGCACCCCTTGCCCTCAGCAACTTCCGGCATCCCTGATCACCGTTCTAGCGCGCGCGTGTTTTATACTGACAGGTATATTCCTGGATAAATTGCAACCACGAGGTTGGATAAATTGTTATTTTTCAAACTTTAAAAGTTATTCACGACACATATTTCTGTTGTGATGGTTTGTATTGTGCTTGTATCTAACTCATTTTTGTTCAGTTTTGGTATTAAATACGGTTTGAAATGTCTTTTGACAGTTTGTTTACGTTTGCTATTTTTAGCAGTTTTTGTGACATAAAATTGACATTTGAAGTAAAGAGTATTTTTCAGGGAGGTCGCGTAATTTTGAAAACGGGTGTAAAAGGGTGTCTATAAATTTGCGAGAAATATGCGAAATGAATACTATAATCGAATAACGATTTTTAGAAACTTCGTCGTATGACAACAATAAAAGTTAATAACACAAATATTTAAAAGGCAAATTCGATTAGAGTATTCATTTCATATTTCTCGCAAATTTGTAGACACCTTTATTTAATACGCCCTCTTCGCCACGAACACAACTGAATAAACGAATTAACTCTATTTTCTTCTAATTATGATTAACACTAAATGGTATCTGCTATAAGAGCTAGCGGCTATATCTATACAGGCATACAACTAATTACGGCAACGGCCACACTTGATATACGCACGAGTTTCCTCGACAATAGATTAGTGGCACAAAGTCCCACATGGCTGAGCGTGCTCCTAAGATTGAACGCTGTTCATCAGTTTATTTCAAACAATAAATAAATCAAATAGTAATTTTTACCAACCTTCGCTCCAGGATATGATTATTCCTTGACCGACCTATTAATATCCGCAATTCCCGCTAAAACTCTCACGACTGAGTGCAATTCCTGAGTCAGTACAGGACAGAGTCCATCGGTACCGTCGCTTGCAGGATGAACGGTGAGGTCGTTGATAAAAACATTGCCTAGTCGCGTGAGAATTTTCGATATTTGTCAAGAGCACTTGACAAGTTCTGATCTGATTTTAACCCGTTGAACAACCAGATCCAAGCTTTGAAACCACCAAATGACCATAAATGATCATCAAAAACATTGAACTTTCTCGGTAAAAACATTGAACTTTGTCATGAGAATAGACACTACTTTACTGCGACCGTTCATCCTTAGTTCATTCAGTAAATTCCGCCTTTTACAAATCGCAGCCCGCGATTTGTAAAACACGGACTCCGATTTGTAAAACACGGACTCAGTCCGCGTTTTACAAATCTTAGTTCGCGATTTGTAAAACACGGACTCAGTCCGTGTTTTACAAATTCAGTCCGCGATTTGTAAAACACGGACTCAGTCCGCGTTTTCCCGGTCCAGTCCAGTCCAGTCCGTGTTTTACAAATTCAGTCCGCGATTTGTAAAACACGGACTCAGTCCGCGTTTTTACAAATTCAGTCCGCGATTTGTAAAACACGGACTCAGTCCGCGTTTTCCCGGTCCAGTCCAGTCCAGTCCGGTCCAGTCCAGTCCAGTCCAGTCCAGTCCGTCTTTTACAACATGCCCAACAAAAGAACTCAGATATTAATTTTTCTGAGTCCAGTCCAGTCCGTCTTTTACAACATGCCCAACAAAAGAACTCAGATATTAATTTTTCTGACCCAACCGGTAATTGCTAACAAATTTAATGAATATTTTGTAAATGTTGGTCCAAAATTGGCAAAAGGTATTCGAAAAAATGATACAGTATCATTTGAAAAATATCTCAAAGGAAACTATAGAGAGAGTATGTTTGCTTAGCCTGTTACTGAACTTGAAATACTGACTGAGATTGATAACTTAAATACAAATAAAAGTGCAGGACATGATAATATAAGTGCCAAAATGATAAAAACTATAAAACAAGAAATCTGCAAACCTCTTGCACATATTTTCAATTTAACGTTTGATACCGGAGTAATCCCGGAATCACTAAAAATAGCTATCGTTACTCCTATTTTTAAAGCAAATGAAAGATACCTGTTTGAAAATTACAGACCAATTTCAGTTCTCACATGTTTTTCAAAACTACTTGAAAAAATAATGCATAAAAGACTAATTTCATATATTGAAAAACATAATATTTTATCTAAACATCAATATGGTTTCAGGAAAAATCGGTCAACTGAACATGCTATAATTGAACTAACTGACAAAATTTCAAAAGCTATAGATGATGGTAAATATACAATTGGTATTTTCCTTGATCTATCTAAGGCTTTTGATACATGCAGTTAACCCATACCTAATTTTAAGAATTTTTTATCACTGCACATTTTATGCCAAAAATTTCCGAATGACTAAGAATATTTGGAAATTTTTGGCGACCTCCCCACCCCCCCCCCCGTCGCCAAAAAAATTTTGGTCAGTGTACCATTTTAAGGGTCAAAAATTTTTTCCGGACATACCAAAAGCCAGATATTAACTAAAAATTGCCCGAATCTCATGATTTTCGTACAAAAAACATATACTATTATTTAATTCGCTAATTTGGCAGTCATCATTTCAATTTCAATTGAATCATTCTCTTGTGTTAATTAACAACTTATCAAAGCAAATTTTATCACTGCACATTTTACATTTTATCACTGCACATTTTACTTTTATCACTGCACAAATTGGTTATCACTGCACACTAAAATTAGGTATGAGTTAACCACGATATTCTCCTAAAAAAACTTGAACATTATGGCATAAGAGGAAATTGCCTAAAATGGTTTGAAAGCTACCTACATGAAAGAATGCAAATTGTTAAATTTGGTCATCATAAATCAAACAAATTGATTGTATCTACAGGAGTTCCGCAAGGCTCTATTCTTGGGCCACTACTTTTCCTGTTATATATTAACGATATTGAAAACTGTAGTAAAATTATATCCTTTGTTATGTATGCTGATGACACTAATGCATTTCACTCTGACAAATGCTTAAAATCATTGACACATGTTATGCAAGAAGAAATGAATGAAGTAATTAAATGGCTAAACGTGAATAAACTATCTATAAATACAACAAAAACTAAGTATATAATTTTTAAATCAAGAAATAAAAAATGCGACATTGAAATCGATATTAAACTTAATGATAACATTATACAACAGGCTTTTCATATCAAATTTTTAGGTGTAATTTTAGATTGTGAATTAACATGGAAAAACCATATAAATTTGGTTGCTAAACATATAATTAAATCTGCGGCACTTATAGCAAAACTGCGACATTACACAAATAAAAATACACTTAAGTTGATTTATTATGCATTGGTTTATCCATATCTTACCTATGGGAATCTAGTATGGGGTAATACGTACCCAACAAGGCTACAGAAAATACAGAATATACAGAAAAAAATTATCAGATTGATAAGTTTTAAATCGTATCTTGAACACACTGAGCCATTGTTTGAGAACTTAAAGATCTTGAATATCTTTAAGATCAATGACTTTTTAAGTTGTTTATTTATGTACCGGTTTAAACGTCTACAAAACTTACTTGAATATTTTAATGGCTACTTCGCACAGAACAATGAAGTGCATCATTACAATACTCGAAATGCTAACAAATTTCATGTAAATTTTAGCAGAGCAAATTATGCAAAACATTCTATTGTTAACAAGGGAGTTAAGATATGGAATTCACTCGATAATGAAATTAGCAGTATTACATTTTATTGTACTTTTAAGAAAAAGTCAAAATTATTTTTCTTGTAAAATATACTTTAATTGTTATTATCTGTAAACTTTGTTCAATTAGCTCATTATATTACTTTTACTTTAAAATTTTCCTTACTTTATACTTGTATTTGTAAATATTCCTATATTCTTTCGACATTATATGATTAACTTACCATATAAAACAATTGTAAAAATATTATAGAACTAGGGACCTTTGAACAAAAAGCCTGAAAGGGTTTCATGAAGGCTCCTAGCCCGTCATATTTTATTGTATACTTTAGATTGTAAATATTAACTTTTTCATATGGGCTTTCATGAAGGCTCCTAGCCCGTCATATTTTATTGTATACTTTAGATTGTAAATATTAACTTTTTCATATGGGCAAATAAAATTCAATTCAAATTCAATTCAATAAAATTCAATTCAATTCAATATGTCGTTAAAATTCCGAAATGTAATACGATCCGATCAATAAAATTCAATTCAATTCAATATGTCGTTAAAATTCCGAAATGTAATACGATCCGATATGAAGTCTGCGCTCATGTCGAATATTTCACTCAATAATATGTAGACACAATATAGAGCAAGAGTGATGTTATAATATTAACATTCAATGTTGAAAGTAGAGCAAAAACCTTAATAATAAAGGCTCGCCTTTGAAACCCAGTCACAGCGCTACGAATTTACAACTTGTCTCGCAAACACTTGTTCATCACCGAACACCACACGCACGTGAAGGATTAAAGAAACCGACCGAAGTGCATTATGGTAAAAAATACCGGCGACCATATTGCGCTTCGTTAAAATTCAGATTTCAACCCCTATTTCAAAGTTTATGTCTGCTGCCTTGCTCGGTCGCTTCAGGCGACCTCGTTGCGGCAGCAACAATGCTAAGACTAGCAATTACTAAATATATACAGGACACGTAATGTTGTTATCCTTGTTAACCCATTTATTGGCGTACCTTACCACTGACTAAGTAAAATCGTCTGGCGTTGGACAGGGTAAATATAACTAAAGTAGGGGTCACTACTCGATAAATACAAACGTTTAGCTCACAGACACTGTTGATATTAAAGTTGCCCATGCATGGGCATGGTTTCATGTTAATACATTGGACAACATATTTTTTATGAATTTTACGTATTTAAAGCAAAAATATTATCTGTCATAAAATTACAAAAATATTATGTTAGCTCAGGGTGTTCAGTAAAAAATTTAGTCAAATAGCAATCTTGTCTGTTAATTATTGATGATTAATTAAATAAATATGCTTGAGTGTTTTAATGAGATTGAAAAGTTTACAGATTTGGAATCAAAGTGTCTTTGATAGCTTGAAAATATTTTCGGAAGAAATTATTGGTTCCATGCATATAGTTTGTTTTTGCTTTGATATGCGATGCCGCAATAGTTTAACGCAAGCAAGTTTAACACACAGTCTGACAGTCCAACAGATGTTACAGATCAGTGAGACAGCGAGATTAACTAATTAATGGTGAATCAAAGTCAAACCTCTTCTCACGGAGAGAAACAAAGGCGGTAAATTTCTTTTGAATGTTAAACACAATTTGAAACCTATTGGCGGTAAGTTTCTTTCAACCCTAGTGGGGTAAATGTATTTGTTAAGAATTCATGCAGACACCAAGACACAATTCAATATGTAACATTGCTGGCAAGTGCGCTGCGACCGCGAAAGATTCAGCCTATAAAGCCCAATATGCTGGTTCAAAAGAAAATAAATAAGCCATAAATGACGCACAGGAAGAAAGAACCCAGAAATCCTATATAATATGTTCAAAATAATCATCATAATTGACGAATCACATTCATGATCATTGAATAAGACTGTTAAAAGCTATAATCATGGAAATTAATTCGAAAACTTTTCCGAAAAAATTTCCAAAGTTTTCTCCCTCCCCGTTTACAATGTTCGCTTGTGCTCCAATAATCATGGTTTGAACCAGCATTGTGCTAGGGGGAGGGGGAGTTACTATTTCTAGCGATCATGGACGTTTGTATTTAACTAAAAATAAAATGGCTTCACAAAATAGTACGACAAGATGCGTTTTGAAAAGGTCTACGGATATTATTTCCATGATTGTAAGTAAAATAATTACTCGAATGCGCACATTCAGTGTTTGAAAGTCAAAGCTAAGGAAACACGGTGTTTTCAAAACCTGACGAAGAAATAAAACATAAGATATAGGCCTACTTTGGGGGCCAAGGTCGCCTAATGTCGCCTATGTGCATCCCATTTTTGAACTTTGCCTAACAGTCTATTCGTTTAATTAGTGTCCCCTAATGTCGCACAATATTGCACATAATAACGGCGACCTTAATGGCCCCCAAAGTGGGCCCAGAAATGGGCTAAACGTGACAAAGAAAAGTTTTACTTTAATCAATAACGTCAATTTAATTTAACTACAGACAATTTGCACATCCTTTGGTTTGTTTAAAAAATTACACCATGTATATATACACTTGTTATTGCAAAGCTTTCGATCCGAACGTAAGCCCAGATCTTCATCAGTGCTAATATGCTAAAATATGAAGATTCGGGATTACGGATCGAAAGCTCTGCAATAATAGAAATAATAATGTTTTTCACAAAGCGAAACAAATATTTATAACTATACTTATTAAACAGGTTTCATGTTACATTGGACAACATATTTTTTACGTATTTAAAGCAAAAATCTTCTTTATCATAAAATTATACAAAGAATTTAAAAGATTTAGTCAAATAGACATGGATATACTATTATACTGAATGTCGTGATTTCAATTTTTTCAATGAATAGAAGGGGACGTGTCTGTACAAGTTTAGGATTGCATACCTGCATATTTACGTATATCTGATGTCATGACGTTTGATCATATGATAGTTGAAGGATGATCAATTAACTTTCAGACCAATTGAAAGTGCGGTGTAGTAGTTGATACTAAATATCTTCAGGAAAATATATATTCTTTCAAACTGTACTAGGTAACAGAAGGGATTAAGCTTGAAATTACAATTATGCAAAAGGATATTAAGACTAATGCTAGTAAATCCCGAGCCGATCAGGTGAACCGGCTGAAAACTGAGCTTTCCAGTGAGAGAGAAAAATGTGAGCGCCTTGAAGCTGATTTGTCCCTTATAATTCAAGGACGAACCCGTGAGGTTACTGAAATAAACGATATCATTGCTTCACTTGAATGTAAACTTAAAACCACCGAGGCGACTAATGACTCTCTGAGACAATTGATTAATACCATAATATCCAATTCAAAACCAAACGAGTTTCTCCCCAGCAATGTCCCTGCAATGGGAGATACTCAGTGCTTGCCTAGCCTAGAAGAACAAATTATTTATGACCTTATTCATGATCCAGATGCACAAATAATTAAAGGGCGAACTCGTGAGGTTAATGAAATAAACGTTATCAATGCTTCACTTGAATGTAATCCTGAAGCCACCGAGGCGACGAATGACTCCATGAGAGAATTAATTAGTATCAAAATTCCCAATCCAAAACCAAATGAGATCTCCCCCAGCAATCATCCTACAACGAGCAATTCTCTATTGTCTAGCCACGTAGAACTAACTAATTATGACCCTAACCATGTTTCGCCTGTAAAAACCTCCCACGGTGACCAACATAAAAAAGTTGTTTCGAATGCAAAGAAATCGACAAATATTATCGACCACAATTTACCACTTCTTGATAATAAACGATTTAACCCGACCTATCCACCTCTCAAAGTAAACTTACAGAGATCGGAACAACAAAATGGACAAATGCGAAGGAATTATTTTCGAAAGCGCTCCCGAAAACGTTCTGGTGCCCGACTATCCCAAGAACGAGACCGAGAGAATTACTATTACCAAACCTCTACCAAAACAGGCCAAAACATCAAAGTCCCATGGTTCCGGTATCATATACAAAGAAAGGACCCAGATTGGATCGAACATCTAGATCTGGTACGTCGAATAACTGTCTCACAATAACACGTAGTTCAGTTTATCAATCAGAGCCCCATGGTAATAGAAAATCCCACACATGAAATCTCCACAAGAATTACTAGACGTAAGAGACGCCCGTATCAGAATCCAGGTAGAGGAGTCCACTATCATGCTCTAAAAAATTTTAAAAAGATAAAAATCCCCAAAAGGTATGATATCCCCACCATTCTATCTGCGAATGTGAGGTCGCTGCCAAAGAAAGTAGATGAGATTGAACAAATAGCACTGCTGAATTCTGTTGGTGCTATTTGTATAACCGAAACTTGGTTATCGCCAGAAATTCCTGACTCATTCATTTCTATTCCTGGTTATAATTTATTCCGCAAGGGCCGAATTGAAACGTCTGGTGGTGGTATGTGTGTGTACGTAGACCAAAATATACCATGCAAACTTTTGGAATTCAGTGATCAAACGGAGCTCGAATCAATATGGATATCAATGAGACCACATAGTTTACCAAGAGAAGTTACATCAATCGTAGTAGGCGTGGTCTATCATTCGACGAGTAATGGGAAACCTGAGAACATTATTTCACGTGATCATGTTCAAAAAAAATCTTGATGTTGCGTTACTTAAACAGCCAAATGCATTAATTATTCTAACAGGCGATTTTAATCCAACATCGACTGGTTTTAATAAAAAATATATAACCCAAGTGAATAGCCTTAAACAGTTGGTTACCTTTAAAACAAGAGATTCTGGTATTTTAGACTGGCTGTTTACGAACAGACCTAAACTGTTCTCTTTAACCCAGCTACCTAAGATTGCATCATCTGACCATTATTCAATTCTGGCAAAGCCTATACTTGGAGGTGAAACTAAACTAATAAGTAAATCTAAAATACGCGATATGAGGGATAGTGCGTGGTGTGCGCTAAGTCGATGGATTACTAAAAAAATCGGTCCTCTGTCCTCGAAGCTGATATGTGTAAAGATAAATTTGATCTTTTTAACTCAGATCTTAACCAGGCTATTGATAGATTCCTTCCACAAAAAGAGGTTAAAAAGCACCCAACAGATCGACCATGGATCACTACTAAGATAAAAAAAGGGATTCAAAAACGCCAATCAGCTTTTATCCAGCAAGGGAAAATGTCAACAGCATACCGATATTGGAGAAACAAAGTCCAACGTTCCATTCGTGCAGCAAAATACCAATATTATAGCGTTAAAGTTACTGATGTACAAAGAGTTAATTCCACAAAATGGTGGAGAGAAATTAAAAACTCTCTGGGCAAAGTTCAAAACTGGAATGGCACCATCAGTTGTTAGAAAATAGCTCTGACACTAAGTTACTAGCTAATAGGATTAACAACTTCTTTACTGGCCTAACTGATAATTTTGAGCCCTTAACTCCACGCATTGTATCCCATGAAGTTCCACAGGATTTCTTTGTAACTGATAACGAGGTCTACAGAGCATTATCATTGCTCCAAGTAAATAAATCAGTCGGTCCTGATTACATCCCGAATAGAGTCCTGAAGGAATTCGCGCATGAGTTGGCACCTGTCATCAAAGATATTTATAACCAATCAATGAAAGAGGGATATATTCCTGAACTCCTCAAATCATCAATTGTTATTCCAGTACCGAAGATCAACCCTCCTAGAACCATAGAAAATGACCTCCGACCTATGTCGTTGACATGTACCATAGCAAAGTTCATGGAAGGTTTTACATGCGCAAGACTCCTACCTCAGTTAGAAGATAAGCTGGATCCGCGTCAATATGCTCGTAAAAATCATTCAACGACAGATGCTCTACTATATACATTGCAAGCAATCTACGAAGCAGTGGATACTGGTGAGGCCGGAGCACGCTTATTCTTTGCTGATTTTTCTAAAGGGTTCGACCTTATTGATCATACCATCTTTCTACACGAACTAGAGAACCTGCAAGTTCATCCTGCACTTTTGAATTGGATCGCAGCCTTTCTAACCAACCGTATGCAGGCTGTTAAAATTGATGGAGTTCTATCAGACTGGAAATCAGTGAAGGGTGGGGTTCCTCAAGGAACTAAACTAGGCGTAATTCTCTTTATTGTCATGACAAACAAATTGCTAAGCGAATGGAATCTTCGGACTAAATTTGTCGATGACACATCCGTACTGGAGATTATTCCAAGAAATTCAATTAGCGTCCTAAACAATGCTGCTGCTGACATACATAATTTTGCCATAGAGCATAATATGAAGCTAAATCCTACCAAATGCAAAGAAATGCTTATTAACTTCCTACGCAATCCAAACTTTCTGATTAAACCTATACAAATAGGTAACTACGTTATAGAACAAGTGGAGACTTATAAGATCCTAGGTGTGATCATCAGTAGTGATCTAAAGTGGAACTGTCATGTCGACCACATTATCAAGAAAGCCAGTAAGAAACTATATTCGCTAAAAGTACTGCGTAGAGCTGGAGTCGAAAATGATAATATCTTAAAAATTTATTTAACTACAGCACGACCAGTGCTGGAATACGCCGTACCGGTATGGCAAGCCATCCCGGACTATTTGTCTGAGGCAATCGAAGTCGTGCAAAAGAGATCACTTAAAATTATCTATCCTGAGTGTGATTCGTACACAGACGCACTAAATCTAGCCGACATTCCTACACTCAAGAGTAGAAGAGATCTATTGTGTGAGAAATATATGGACAAAATGAAATCTAAAGACCATCCCCTACATAATCTACTTCCAAAACCGGTCGTCTTTGAGAATCAGCGTAATCTGAGAAGGAAATCAGAACAATTTTACTAGTCCGTATGTTGTGACCTCGAAAAGTGCCTAGAAAACGATTTTCATTAAGCATGTCTTAGACCTGAAATGCTTTTACGGGAACTAACACTTTCGAACACACTGAGTTCAAATCCGAAAAGTTCCCACTCCGTAGACCCGCAGTTTTTTCACAAAATGCCATTTTATCTTCACTAATTTCACAGCAAAATTTTTCATTGTTCAACGTCACGGATCGATGACGATACACGATTATGTCACTCAAAAGGACCAATTTCTATTAACTCTTTCCCGACAGGTCCCAATTAAACAAATCACTCATGATTTACTCATTTTTGCGGTTCATATCTTCAGTTCGGTAAATGCTACGTGGACCAAAATACCACCATTCGATTCAGTGTAACGATAGCTACTCATTCCTATCGATATATTTAGTGAATGGCAACATTATAGCGATTTATGAGCTTTGAAAGTCAAACGAGCTCGTATATGGTCAAATTACGCAATATTACTGACAAATTATAAACATAAACATACCTTTCGCCGAATATAACTTCGTTCCATTGAGACGTATGCTCATTCTGATCGTCTTGGTGGATTAAGAAGTTAAAAATAACACGTATAGTGTTATTTTCAAGCTTCTATCTTTAAAATTCGACATTTAGTGCCGAATTTTGTATTTCTGCTCCGAATATGCGTTAATCCCAACCGGAAATACGACGAAAAACCGTCAAAACAATGCTACGCTTGCATCGCGTGACTCTGGAAATGCCAGAAATGGATTCTACAGGTCAAAGTGCACCCATACGCGTGAGTTTTACGTCATCCCGGCTAAAGGGAGCTCCTTATTGGCCAAGTATTACGTAATACAAGCGCGTGCGAGTAAAACCCGATACTTTAAAAATTCAAAATAAATATTTCTAGTCGGCGTATACATACGAAACTTTCTACACGAAAGCGCTTGAATACAAAGAGTATTTTACACATATCCTTTCAGGAAATGACACCAAAGTTTAGAATATATTCAACTTTTTTCTCATTTTCTCCTTTGAATGTTTGGCGAAGCGGTGAGTATAAAATATATGATTGTTTCGGTTTGTGTAATGTTTTGACGGCACTTGACCCCCCGTTCGAAAGGTTATATTGTGAGGATTTCAATGGTGGCATTTATTTAAAAGGGGGGATAAATAGTCGCCGAGATATTTATATTAGAAAAATTGAATTGGGGGTAAATACTCGCCGAGATATTTATATTAGAAAAATTGAATTCGAAATGTAATACGAAACAGGTTGTCGAGAAATTAACCATTCTTACTTTTAACAAAAGACCGGTTTTGCTCGAATCATTTTGAGTTATGTAATCTTATGCGTGTTGGACGTAAACAACATATCTTGTCTACAACTTTGAGAAGGTGCAGATAATTCCTCCTAATATCCTTAGTTCTGGAACAATCTCTATAAAAATCACAAGGACGTTAATGTCAAGTCTTTGGGCTATGTATCTGGGCTGAGAAATAATTCCTTACATGCGATCAAGATGTTTCATACAAAGATATAAAACGGTAATCTATTTGTAATGGATCAGCATTGAAATTTCCAACACGGTTTCCAAGACGTAATTCAAGAGATAACTTATCATTGCATTTGAACTATTACATGAGTTTGTCTTATACTGTGTGATAAGCGAGTATTATTGAAAAGAGGGCTTCTATATACGTCGAAATCATCAAATAAACAGCTCATGCATGCACACATTTCTCCACTTCGCGGTAAGTTTACAGAGCATATTTTATACTTTGTGACTGGTCTTTGTCTTTGATGTGAACATCTATTCTTATAGTTTAAGGTTATTTAAGATTGATCCTATCGTAAGTCTTCTACCTGCAACCATTCGATAATATTTCATTTTAGCGTTGTCTTTGCCGTTACGTTGGCTTTGCATTACTTTTGTTTTAAATATCTTGATCGCGTTAAAAGAGTTATTTTTCAGGCCAGTGACATAGCTAAAACACTTGACATTAATGTCCTTGTGATTTTATAAAGATGTCTTTAGAACTGAGGATTTTAGAAAGCGTTATCTGTACCTTCTCAAAGTTGTAGACAAGATATGTTGTTTACGTCCAACACGCATAAGATTGCATAACTCAAAATGATTCGAGCAAAACCGATCTTTTGTTAAAAGGAAGAATGGTTAATAGAAATTGGTCCTTTTGAGTGACATAATCGTGTATCGTCATCAATCCGTATCGTTGAACAATGAAAAAAATTTGATTGTGATGTTACTCTGAGTTCATATCCACATCGGGCGAGCTTGAAAAATATGCCCGGCCACGGTGGGATTCGAACCTACGAC